>CM033469.1:102568337-102730368 GCA_019447015.1 Hymenochirus boettgeri | reverse complement strand
AGAGCCCTGCCAGGCCTGGGGCACACACTAGCGAAAGCTTGCTGTGCTCCCTTCGAATCCACCTCATGAAGGTTGGGGGGGCCCCGCGCAACCCACATTCCAAGATTCGAAAACTTGGACGACCACTCTTCCCATGGTGCTTTGCAGCAAGTGTATCTGCATATGAAGACATGTCCCTGGCAGGCAACTTATCTTTCAGCAGTGTGCCCACACACACACACACACACACACACACACACTCGCATTTGCACAACAACTGAGGACATGGCAGGCTGGGGCTGATGGGAAGGCAGAGGCGCATCACTGCATAAGCCCTCAAGACCCTGCCCATTGCTTGCAGCAGAGGTTGCACAGCCCATGCGGGGCAGCAGAGCTCCTGCAAGCCCATGACCTGACTATACCCTTGGAGAGCAGGGTAGGGCCACAGCAGCTGGAGGGACCCAACCACCACCTGGACTTGTTTGGCTTTGTTTTTCTTACTTTCTACAAGAACATTCAGGGGAAAGCGCGAACGCAGTCCCCCACTACCAGAAATTATGCAGTCGAGTTTCCCGCATTTGGGGAAATCGCAGGGGTCAGCACACCCGAAGTGCAATGGGTGAGCCTCGCTCTGGGAGAACCACCTTTCTGATCATGGTATCTCCCCTGCCAGGTAAGTATGAGTTGGATTGGGAAAGCCTGCCACCGCAGCCCGGCCGACCCCCTGACGACTTAAGGAGCGAGTCAGCTGCACAGAGCCCTGCCAGGCCTGGGGCACACATAGCCGAAAGCTTGCTGTGCTCCCTTCGAATCCACCTCATGAAGGTTGGGGGGGCCCCGCGCAACCCCACCTCCAAGATTCGAAAACTTGGACGACTCACTCTTCCCATGGTGCTTGCAGCAAGTGTATCTGCATATGAAGACATGCCCCTGGCAGGCAACTTATCTTTCAGCAGGTGCCCCCCCCCCACACACACACACACACACACACACACACACACACTCGCATTTGCACAACAACTGAGGACATGGCAGGCTGGGGCTGATGGGAAGGCAGAGGCGCATCACCTGCATAAGCCCTCAAGCAGCCCATTGCTTGCAGCAGAGGTTGCACAGCCCATGCGGGGCAGCAGAGTCCTGCAAGCCCAGACCTGACATACCCTTGGAGAGCAGGGTAGGGCCACAGCAGCTGGAGGGACCCAACCACCACCTGGACTTGTTGGCTTTGTTTTTCTTACTTCTACAGAACATTCAGGGGAAAGCGCGAACGCAGTCCCCCACTACCAGAAATTATGCAGTCGAGTTTCCCGCATTTGGGGAAATCGCAGGGGTCAGCACACCGAAGTGCAATGGGTGAGCCTCGCTCTGGGAGAACCACCTTTCTGATCAGGTATCTCCCCTGCCAGGTAATATGAGTTGGATTGGGAAAGCCTGCCACCGCAGCCCGGCCGACCCCCTGACGACTTAAGGAGCGAGTCAGCTGCACAGAGCCCTGCCAGGCCTGGGGCAAACATAGCCGAAAGCTTGCTGTGCTCCCTTCGAATCCACCTCATGAAGGTTGGGGGGGCCCCGCGCAACCCCAACATTCCAAGATTCGAAAACTTGGACGACCTCACTCTTCCCATGGTGCTTTGCAGCAAGTGTATCTGCATATGAAGACATGTCCTGGAGCAACTTATCTTTCAGCAGGTGCCCCCCCCCACACACACACACACACACACACACACACACACACACTCGCATTTGCACAACAACTGAGGACATGGCAGGCTGGGGCTGATGGGAAGGCAGAGGCGCATCACCTGCATAAGCCCTCAAGACCCTGCCCATTGCTTGCAGCAGGTGCACAGCCCATGCGGGGCAGCAGAGTCCTGCAAGCCCAGACCTGACTATACCCTTGGAGAGCAGGGTAGGGCCACAGCAGCTGGAGGGACCCAACCACCACCTGGACTTGTTTTGCTTTGTTTTCTTACTTTCTACAAGAACATTCAGGGGAAAGCGCGAACGCGTCCCCCACTACCAGAAATTTGCAGTCGAGTTTCCCGCATTTGGGAAATCCAGGGGTCAGCACACCCGAAGTGCAATGGGTGGCCCGCTCTGGGAGAACCACCTTTTGATCATGGTATCTCCCCTGCCAGGTAAGTATGAGTTGGATTGGGAAAGCCTGCCACCGCAGCCCGGCCGACCCCCTGACGACTTAAGGAGCGAGTCAGCTGCACAGAGCCCTGCCAGGCCTGGGGCACACATAGCCGAAAGCTTGCTGTGCTCCCTTCGAATCCACCTCATGAAGGTTGGGGGGGCCCCGCGCAACCCCAACATTCCAAGATTCGAAAACTTGGACGACCTCACTCTTCCCATGGTGCTTTGCAGCAAGTGTATCTGCATATGAAGACATGTCCCTGGCAGGCAACTATCTTTCAGCAGGTGCCCACACACACACACACACACACACACACAAACACCACTCGCATTTGCACAACAACTGAGGACATGGCAGGGGGGTGATGGGAAGGCAGAGGCGCATCACCTGCATAAGCCCTCAAGACCCTGCCCATTGCTTGCAGCAGAGGTTGCACAGCCCATGCGGGGCAGCAGAGCTCCTGCAAGCCCATGACCTGACTATACCCTTGGAGAGCAGGGTAGGGCCACAGCAGCTGGAGGGACCCAACCACCACCTGGACTTGTTTGGCTTTGTTTTTCTTACTTTCTACAAGAACATTCAGGGGAAAGCGCGAACGCAGTCCCCCACTACCAGAAATATGCAGTCGAGTTTCCCGCATTTGGGGAAATCGCAGGGTCAGCACACCCGAAGTGCAATGGGTGAGCCTCGCTTGGGAGAACCACCTTTCTGATCATGGTATCTCCCCTGCCAGGTAAGTATGAGTTGGATTGGGAAAGCCTGCCACCGCAGCCCGGCCGACCCCCTGACGACTTAAGGAGCGAGTCAGCTGCACAGAGCCCTGCCAGGCCTGGGGCAACATAGCCGAAAGCTTGCGTGTTCCCTTCGAATCCACCTCATGAAGGTTGGGGGGGCCCCGCGCAACCCCAACATTCCAAGATTCGAAAACTGGACGACCTCACTCTTCCCATGGTGCTTTGCAGCAAGTGTATCTGCCATGAAGACATGCCCTGGCAGGCACTTATCTTTCAGCAGGTGCCCCCCCACACACACACACACACCACACACACACACACTCGCATTTGCACAACAACTGAGGACATGGCAGGCTGGGGCTGTGGGAAGGCAGAGGGGCATACCTGCCTAAGCCCTCAAGACCCTGCCCATTGCTTGCAGCAGAGGTTGCACGCCCATGCGGGGCAGCAGAGCTCTGCCAGCCCAGACCTGACTATACCTTGGAGAGCAGGGTAGGGCCAAGCAGCGGAGGGACCCAACCACCACCTGGACTTGTTTGGCTTTGTTTTTCTTACTTTCTACAAGAACATTCAGGGGAAAGCGCGAACGCAGTCCCCCACTACCAGAAATTATGCAGTCGAGTTTCCCGCATTTGGGGAAATCGCAGGGGTCAGCACACCGAAGTGCAATGGGTGAGCCTCGCTCTGGGAGAACCACCTTTCTGATCATGGTATCTCCCCTGCCAGGTAAGTATGAGTTGGATTGGGAAAGCCTGCCACCGCAGCCCGGCCGACCCCCTGACGACTTAAGGAGCGAGTCAGCTGCACAGAGCCCTGCCAGGCTGGGGCACACATAGCCGAAAGCTTGCTGTGCTCCCTTCGAATCACCTCATGAAGGTTGGGGGGGCCCCGCGCAACCCCAACATTCCGAAGATTCGAAAACTTGGACGACCTCACTCTTCCCATGGTGCTTTGCAGCAAGTGTATCTGCATATGAAGACATGTCCCTGGCAGGCAACTTATCTTTCAGCAGGTGCCCCCCCCCCACACACACACACACACACACAACAACCTGCATTTGCACAACAACTGAGGACATGGCAGGCTGGGCTGATGGGAAGGCAGAGGCGCATCACCTGCATAAGCCCCAAGACCCTGCCCATTGCTTGCAGCAGAGGTTGCACAGCCCATGGGGGCAGCAGAGTCCTGCAGCCCAGACCTGACTATACCCTTGGAGAGAGGGTAGGGCCACAGCAGCTGGAGGGACCCAACCACCACCGGACTTGTTTGGTTGTTTTTTCTTACTTTCTACAAGAACATTCAGGGGAAAGCGCGAACGCAGTCCCCCACTACCAGAAATTATGCAGTCGAGTTCCGCATTTGGGGAATCGCAGGGGTCAGCACACCGAAGTGCAATGGGTGAGCCTCGCTCTGGGAGAACCACCTTTCTGATCATGGTATCTCCCCTGCCAGGTAAGTATGAGTTGGATTGGGAAAGCCTGACACGCAGCCCGGCCGACCCTGCAGACTTAAGGAGCGAGTCAGCTGCACAGAGCCCTGCCAGGCCTGGGACACATAGCCGAAAGCTTGCTGTGCTCCTTCGAATCCACCTCATGAGGTTGGGGGGGCCCCGCGCAACCCCAACATTCTGTTGTGCAAATGCGAGTGTGTGTGTGTGTGTGTGTGTGTGTGTGTGGGGGGGGCACCTGCTGAAAGATAAGTTGCCTGCCAGGGGCATGTCTTCATATGCAGATACTGGCCCTACCCTCTCTCCAAGGGTATATTCAGGTCGTGGGCTTGCAGAGCTCTGCTGCCCCGCATGGGCTGTGCAACCTCTGCTGCAAGCAATGGGCAGGTCTTGAGGGCTTATGCAGGTGATGCGCCTCTGCCTTCCCATCAGCCCCAGCCTGCCATGTCCTCAGTTGTTGTGCATGCGAGTGTGTGTGTGTGTGTGTGTGTGTGTGTGTGTGTGTGGGGGGGGCACCTGCTGAAGATAAGTTGCCTGCCAGGGCATGTCTTCATATGCAGATACACTTGCTGCAAAGCACCATGGGAAGGTGGAGTCGTCCAAGTTTTCTCTTTGGAATGGTGGGGTTGCGCGGGCCCCCCCAACCTTCATGAGGTGGATTCGAAGGGAGCACAGCAAGCTTTCGGCTATGTGTGCCCCAGGCCTGGCAGGGCTCTGTGCAGCTGACTCGCTCCTTAAGTCGTCAGGGGTCGGCCGGGCTGCGGTGGCAGGCTTTCCCAATCCAACTCATACTTACCTGGCAGGGGAGATACCATGATCAAAGGTGGTTCTCCCAGAGCGAGGCTCACCCATTGCACTTCGGGTGTGCTGACCCCTGCGATTTCCCCAAATGCGGGAAACTCGACTGCATAATTTCTGGTAGTGGGGGACTGCGTTCGCGCTTTCCCCTGATTCTTGTAGAAAGTAAAAAAACAAAGCCAAACAAGTCCAGGTGTTTGGGTCCCTCCAGCTGCTGTGGCCCTACCCTGCTCTCCAAGGGTATAGTCAGGTCGTGGCTTGCAGAGCTCTGCTGCCCCGCATGGCTGTGCAACCTCTGCTGCAAGCAATGGGCAGGGTCTTGAGGGCTTATGCAGGTGATGCGCCTCTGCCTTCCCATCAGCCCCAGCCTGCATGTCCTCGTTGTTGCAAATGCGAGTGTGTGTGTGTGTGTGTGTGTGTGTGTGTGTGGGGGGCACCCTGCTGAAAGAAAGTTGCCTGCCAGGGGCATGTCTTCATATGCACACTTGCTGCAAAGCACCATGGGAAGAGTGAGGTCGTCCAAGTTTTCGAATCTTTGGAATGGTGGTTGCGGGGCCCCCAACCTTCATGAGGTGGATTCGAAGGGAGCACAGCAAGCTTTCGCTATGTGTGCCCCAGGCCTGCAGGGCTCTGTGCGCTGACTCTCCTTAAGTCGTCAGGGGGTCGGCCGGGCTCGGTGGCAGGCTTTCCCAATCCACTCATACTTACCTGGCAGGGGAGATACCATGATCAAAAGGTGGTTCTCCCAGAGCGAGGCTCACCCATTGCACTTCGGTGTGTGCTGACCCCTGCGATTTTCCCAAATCGGGAAACTCGACTGCATAATTTCTGGTAGTGGGGGACTGCTTTCGCGCTTTCCCCTGAATGTTCTTGTAGAAAGTAAGAAAAACAAAGCCAAACAAGTCCAGGTGGTGGTTGGGTCCCCCCAGCTGCTGTGGCCCTACCCTGCTCTCCAAGGGTATAGTCAGGTCGTGGGCTTGCAGGACTCTGCTGCCCCGCATGGGCTGTGCACCCTCTGCTGCAAGCAATGGGCAGGGTCTGTGAGGGCTTATGCAGGTGATGCGCCTCTGCCTTCCCATCAGCCCCAGCCTGCCATGTCCTCATTTTGTTGGCATTCCCAATCCAACTCATACTTACCTGGCAGGGGAGATACCATATCAGAAAGGTGGTTCTCCCAGAGCGAGGCTCACCCATTGCACTTCGGTGTGCTGACCCCTGCGATTTCCCCAAATGCGGGAAACTCGACTGCATAATTTCGGGTAGTGGGGGACTGCGTTCGCGCTTTCCCCTGAATGTCTTGTAGAAAGTAAGAAAAACAAAGCCAAACAAGTCCAGGTGGTGGTTGGGTCCCTCCAGCTGCTGTGGCCCTCACCTGCTCTCCGGGTATAGTCAGGTCTGGGCTTGCGGAACTCTGCTGCCCCGCATGGGCTGTGCAACCTCTGCTGCAAGCAATGGGCAGGGTCTTGAGGGCTTATGCAGGTGATGCGCCTCTGCCTTCCCATCAGCCCCACCTGCCATGTCCTCAGTTGTTGTCAAATGCGAGTGTTTGGTGTGTGTTGTGTGTGTGTGTGTGTGGGGGCACCTGCTGAAAGTAAGTTGCCTGCCAGGGCATGTCTTCATATGCAGATACACTTGCTGCAAACACCATGGGAAGAGTGAGGTCGTCCAAGTTTTCGAATCTTGAATGGTGGGTTGCGCGGGGCCCCCCCAACCTTCATGAGGTGATTCGAAGGGAGCACAGCAAGCTTTCGGCTATGTTTGCCCCAGCCTGGCAGGGCTCTGTGCACTGACTCGCTCCTTAAGTCGTCAGGGGGTCGGCGGGCTGCGGTGGCAGGCTTTCCCAATCCAACTCTACTTACCTGGCAGGGAGATACCATGATCAGAAAGGTGGTTCTCCCAGAGCGAGGCTCACCCATTGCACTTCGGGTGTGCTGACCCCTGCGATTTCCCCAAATGCGGGAAACTCGACTGCATAATTTCTGGTAGTGGGGGACTGCGTTCGCGCTTTCCCCTGAATGTTCTTGTAGAAAGTAAGAAAAACAAAGCCAAACAAGTCCAGGTGGTGGTTGGGTCCCTCCAGCTGCTGTGGCCCTACCCTCCTCCAAGGGTATAGTCAGTCGTGGGCTTGCAGGACTCTGCTGCCCCGCATGGGCTGTGCAACCTCTGCTGCAAGCAATGGGCAGGTCTTGAGGGCTTATGCAGGTGATGCGCCTCTGCCTTCCCATCAGCCCCAGCCTGCCATGTCCTCAGTTGTTGTGCAAATGCGAGTGTGTGTGTGTGTGTGTGTGTGTGTGTGTGTGTGGGGGGGGGGGCCCCTGCTGAAAGATAAGTTGCCTGCCAGGGATGTCTTCATATGCAGATACACTTGCTGCAAAGCACCATGGGAAGAGTGAGGTCGTCCAGTTTTCGAATCTTGGAATGGTGGGGTTGCGCGGGGCCCCCCCAACCTTCATGAGGTGGATTCGAAGGGAGCACAGCAAGCTTTCGGCTATGTGTGCCCCAGGCCTGGCAGGGCTCTGTGCAGCTGACTCGCTCCTTAAGTCGTCAGGGGGTCGGCCGGGCTGCGGTGGCAGGCTTTCCCAATCCAACTCATACTTACCTGGCAGGGGAGATACCATGATCAGAAAGGTGGTTCTCCCAGAGCGAGGCTCACCCATTGCACTTCGGGTGTGCTGACCCCTGCGATTTCCCCAAATCGGGAAACTCGACTGCATAATTTCTGGTAGTGGGGGACTGCTTTCGCGCTTTCCCCTGAATGTTCTTGTAGAAGTGAAAAAACAAAGCCAAACAAGTCCAGGTGGTGGTTGGGTCCCTCCAGCTGCTGTGGCCCTACCGCTCTCCAAGGGTATAGTCAGGTCTGGGCTTGCAGGACTCTGCTGCCCCGCATGGGCTGTGCAACCTCTGCTGCAAGCAATGGGCAGGTTCTTGAGGGCTTATGCAGGTGATGCGCCTCTGCCTTCCCATGCCCCAGCCTGCCATGTCCTCAGTTGTTGTGCAAAGCGAGTGTGTGTGTGTGTGTGTGTGTGTGTGTGTGTGTGTGGGGGGGGGGGCACCTGCTGAAAGATAAGTTGCCTGCCAGGGACATGTCTTCATATGCAGATACACTTGCTGCAAAGCACCATGGGAAGAGTAGGTCGTCCAAGTTTTCGAATCTTCGGAATGTTGGGGTTGCGCGGGGCCCCCCCAACCTTCATGAGGTGGATTCGAAGGGAGCACAGCAAGCTTTCGGCTATGTGTGCCCCAGGCCTGGCAGGGCTCTGTGCAGCTGACTCGCTCCTTAAGTCGTCAGGGGGTCGGCCGGGCTGCGGTGGCAGGCTTTCCCAATCCAACTCATACTTACCTGGCAGGGGAGATACCATGATCAGAAAGGTGGTTCTCCCAGAGCGAGGCTCACCCATTGCACTTCGGGTGTGCTGACCCCTGCGATTTCCCCAAATGCGGGAAACTCGACTGCATAATTTCTGGTAGTGGGGGACTGCGTTCGCGCTTTCCCCTGAATGTTCTTGTAGAAAGTAAGAAAACAAAGCCAAACAAGTCCAGGTGGTGGTTGGTCCCTCCAGCTGCTGTGGCCCTACCCTGCTCTCCAAGGGTATAGTCAGTCTGGGCTTGCAGGACTCTGCTGCCCCGCTGGCGTGCAACCTCTGCTGCAAGCAATGGCAGGGTCTTGAGGGCTTATGCAGGTGATGCGCCTCTGCCTTCCCATCAGCCCCAGCCTGCCATGTCCTCAGTTGTTGTGCAAATGCGAGTGTGTGTGTGTGTGTGTGTGTGTGTGTGGGGGGGGGGGCACCTGCTGAAAGATAAGTTGCCTGCCAGGGCATGTCTCATATGCAGATACACTTGCTGCAAAGCACCATGAAGAGTGAGTCGTCCAAGTTTTCGAATCTTCGGAATGTTGGGGTTGCGCGGGGCCCCCCCAACCTTCATGAGGTGGATTCGAAGGGAGCACAGCAAGCTTTCGGCTATGTGTGCCCCAGGCCTGGCAGGGCTCTGTCAGCTGACTCGCTCCTTAAGTCCAGGGGGTCGGCCGGCTGCGGTGGCAGGCTTTCCCAATCCAACTCATACTTACCTGGCAGGGGAGATACCATGATCAGAAAGGTGGTTCTCCCAGAGCGAGGCTCACCCATTGCACTTCGGGTGTGCTGACCCCTGCGATTTCCCCAAATGCGGGAAACTCGACTGCATAATTTCTGGTAGTGGGGGACTGCGTTCGCGCTTTCCCCTGAATGTTCTTGTAGAAAGTAAGAAAAACAAAGCCAAACAAGTCCAGGTGGTGGTTGGTCCCTCCAGCTGCTGTGCCCTACCTTCTCCAAGGGTATAGTCAGGTCGTGGGCTTGCAGGAGCTCTGCTGCCCCGCATGGGCTGTGCAACCTCTGCTGCAAGCAATGGGCAGGGTCTTGAGGGCTTATGCAGGTGATGCGCCTCTGCCTTCCCATCAGCCCCAGCCTGCCATGTCCTCAGTTGTTGTGCAAATGCGAGTGTGTGTGTGTGTGTGTGTGTGTGTGTGGGCACCTGCTGAAAGATAAGTTGCCTGCCAGGGACATGTCTTCATATGCAGATACACTTGCTGCAAAGCACCATGGGAAGAGTGAGGTCGTCCAAGTTTTCGAATCTTGGAATGTTGGGGTTGCGCGGGGCCCCCCCCAACCTTCATGAGGTGGATTCGAAGGAGCACAGCAAGCTTTCGGCTATGTGTGCCCCAGGCCTGGCAGGGCTCTGTGCAGCTGACTCGCTCCTTAAGTCGTCAGGGGGTCGGCCGGGCTGCGGTGGCAGGCTTTCCCAATCCAACTCATACTTACCTGGCAGGGAGATACCATGATCAGAGGTGGTTCTCCCAGACGAGGCTCACCCATTGCACTTCGGGTGTGCTGACCCCTGCGATTTCCCCAAATGCGGGAAACTCGACTGCATAATTTCTGGTAGTGGGGGACTGCGTTCGCTGTTCCCCTGAATGTTCTTGTAGAAATAAGAAAAACAAAGCCAAACAAGTCCAGGTGGTGGTTGGGTCCCTCCAGCTGCTGTGGCCCTACCCTGCTCTCCAAGGGTATAGTCGGTCGTGGGCTTGCAGGAGCTCTGCTGCCCCGCATGGGCTGTGCAACCTCTGCTGCAAGCAATGGGCAGGGTCTTGAGGGCTTATGCAGGTGATGCGCCTCTGCCTTCCCATCAGCCCCAGCCTGCCAGTTCCTCAGTTGTTGTGCAAATGCGAGTGTGTGTGTGTGTGTGTGTGTGTGTGTGTGTGTGGGGGGGGGGGGGCACCTGCTGAAAGATAAGTTGCCTGCCAGGGCATGTCTTCATATGCAGATACACTTGCTGCAAAGCACCATGGGAAGAGTGAGGTCGTCCAAGTTTTCGAATCTTGGAATGTGGGGTTGCGCGGGGCCCCCCCAACCTTCATGAGGTGGATTCGAGGGAGCACAGCAAGCTTTCGTATGTTGCCCCAGGCCTGGCAGGGCTCTGTGCAGCTGACTCGCTCCTTAAGTCGTCAGGGGGTCGGCCGGGCTGCGGTGCAGGCTTTCCCAATCCAACCATACTTACCTCAGGGGAGATACCATGATCAGAAAGGTGGTTCTCCCAGAGCGAGGCTCACCCATTGCACTTCGGGTGTGCTGACCCCTGCGATTTCCCCAAATGCGAAAACTCGACGCATAATTTCTGGTAGTGGGGGACTGCGTTCGCGCTTTCCCCTGAATGTTCTTGTAGAAAGTAAGAAAAACAAAGCCAAACAAGTCCTGGTGGTTGGGTCCCTCCAGCTGCTGTGGCCCTACCCTGCTCTCCAAGGGTATAGTCAGGTCATGGGCTTGCAGGAGCTCTGCTGCCCCGCATGGGCTGTGCAACCTCTGCTGCAAGCAATGGGCAGGGTCTTGAGGGCTTATGCAGGTGATGCGCCTCTGCCTTCCCATCAGCCCCAGCCTGCCATGTCCTCAGTTGTTGTGCAAATGCGAGTGTGTGTGTGTGTGTGTGTGTGTGTGTGTGTGTGTGTGTGTGGGGGGGGGCACCTGCTGAAAGATAAGTTGCCTGCCAGGGCATGTCTTCATATCAGATACACTTGCTGCAAAGCACCATGGGAAGAGTGAGGTCGTCCAAGTTTTCGAATCTTGGAATGTTGGGGTTGCGCGGGGCCCCCCCAACCTTCATGAGGTGGATTCGAAGGGAGCACAGCAAGCTTTCGGCTATGTGTGCCCCGGCCTGGCAGGGCTCTGTGCACTGACTCGCTCCTTAAGTCGTCAGGGGGGGGGTCGGCGCTGCGGTGGCAGGCTTCCCAATCCAACTCATACTTACCTGGCAGGGGAGATACCATGATCAGAAAGGTGGTTCTCCCAGAGCGAGGCTCACCCATTGCACTTCGGGTGTGCTGACCCCTGCGATTTCCCCAAATGCGGGAAACTCGACTGCATATTTCTGGTAGTGGGGACTGCGTTCGCGCTTTCCCCTGAATGTTCTTGTAGAAAGTAAGAAAAACAAAGCCAAACAAGTCCAGGTGGTGGTTGGGTCCCTCCAGCTGCTGTGGCCCTACCCTGCTCTCCAAGGGTATAGTCAGGTTCGGCTTGCAGGACTCTGCTGCCCCGCATGGCTGTGCAACCTCTGCTGCAAGCAATGGGCAGGGTCTTGAGGGCTTATGCAGGTGATGCGCCTCTGCCTTCCCATCAGCCCCAGCCTGCCATGTCCTCAGTTGTTGTGCAAATGCGAGTGTGTGTGTGTGTGTGTGTGTGTGTGTGTGGGGGGGGGGGGGGCACCTGCTGAAAGATAAGTTGCCTGCCAGGGACTGTCTTCATATGCAGATACACTTGCTGCAAAGCACCATGGGAAGAGTGAGGTCGTCCAAGTTTTCGAATCTTCGGAATGTGGGGTTGCGCGGGGCCCCCCCAACCTTCATGAGGTGGATTCGAAGGGAGCACAGCAAGCTTTCGGCTTGTGTGCCCCAGGCCTGCAGGGCTCTGTGCAGCTGACTCGCTCCTTAAGTCGTCAGGGGGTCGGCCGGGCTGCGGTGGCAGGCTTTCCCAATCCAACTCATACTTACCTGGCAGGGGAGATACCATGATCAGAAAGGTGGTTCTCCCAGAGCGAGGCTCACCCATTGCACTTCGGGTGTGCTGACCCCTGCGATTTCCCCAAATCGGGAACTCGACTGCATAATTTCTGGTAGTGGGGGACTGCGTTCGCGCTTTCCCCTGAATGTTCTTGTAGAAAGTAAGAAAAACAAAGCAAACAAGTCCAGGTGGTGGTTGGGTCCCTCCAGCTGCTTGGGCCCTACCCTGCTCTCCAAGGGTATAGTCAGGTCGTGGGCTGCAGGACTCTGCTGCCCCGCATGGGCTGTGCAACCTCTGCTGCAAGCATGGGCAGGGTCTTGAGGCTTATGCAGGTGATGCGCCTCTGCCTTCCCATCAGCCCCAGCCTGCCATTCCTCAGTTGTTGTGCAAATGCGAGTGGTGTGTGTGTGTGTGTGTGTTTGTGGGGGGGGGGCACCTGCTGAAAGATAAGTTGCCTGCCAGGGGCATGTCTTCTATGCAGATACACTTGCTGCAAAGCACCATGGGAAGTGAGGTCGTCCAAGTTTTCGAATCTTGGAATGTTGGGGTTGCGCGGGGCCCCCCCAACCTCATGAGGTGGATTCGAAGGGAGCAACGCAAGCTTTCGGCTATGTGTGCCCCAGGCCTGGCAGGGCTCTGTGCAGCTGACTCGCTCCTTAAGTCGTCAGGGGTCGGCCGGGCTGCGGTGGCAGGCTTTCCCAATCCAACTCATACTTACCTGGCAGGGGAGATACCATGACAGAAAGGTGGTTCTCCCAGAGCGAGGCTCACCCATTCACTTCGGTGTGCTGACCCCTGCGATTTCCCCAAATGCGGGAAACTCGACTGCATAATTCTGGTAGTGGGGACTGCGTTCGCGCTTTCCCCTGAATGTTCTTGTAGAAAGTAAGAAAAACAAAGCCAAACAAGTCCAGGTGGTGGTTGGGTCCCTCCAGCTGCTGTGGCCCTACCCTGCTCTCCAAGGGTATAGTCAGGTCGTGGGCTTGCAGGACTCTGCTGCCCCGCATGGGCTGTGCAACCTCTGCTCAAGCAATGGGCAGGGTCTTGAGGGCTTATGCAGGTGATCGCCTCTGCCTTCCCATCAGCCCCAGCCTGCCTGTCCTCAGTTGTTGTGCAAATGCAGGGGTGTGTGTGTGTGGTGTGTGTGTGTGTGTGTGGGGGGGGGGGGGGGTAGAGCCCTGCCAGGCCTGGGGCACACATAGCCGAAAGCTTGCTGTGCTCCCTTCGAATCCACCTCATGAAGGTTGGGGGGGGCCCCGCGCAACCCCACCATTCCAAAGATTCGAAAACTTGGACGACCTCACGCTTCCCATGGTGCTTTGCAGCAAGTGTATCTGCCCCTGGCAGGCAACTTATCTTTCAGCAGGTGCCCCCACACACACACACACACTCGCATTTGCACAACAACTGAGGACATGGCAGGTTGGGGCTGATGGGAAGGCAGAGGGCATCACCTGCATAAGCCCTCAAGACCCTGCCATTGCTTGCAGCAGAGGTTGCACAGCCATGCGGGGCAGCAGAGTTCCTGCAAGCCCGACCTGACTATACCCTTGGGAGCAGGGTAGGGCCACAGCAGCTGGAGGGACCAACCACCACTGGATGTTTGGCTTTGTTTTTCTTACTTTCTACAAGAACATTCAGGGGAAAGCGCGAACGCAGTCCCCCCATACCAGAATTATGCAGTCGAGTTTCCCGCATTTGGGGAATCGCAGGGGTCAGCCCACCCGAAGTGCAATGGGTGGCCCGCTCTGGGAGAACCACCTTTCTGATCATGGTATCTCCCCTGCCAGGTAAGTATGAGTTGGATTGGGAAAGCCTGCCACCGCAGGGCGACCCCCTGAAGACTTAAGGAGAGGTCAGCTGCACAGAGCCCTGCCAGGCCTGGGGCACACATAGCCGAAAGCTTGCTGTGCTCCCTTCGAATCCACCTCATGAAGGTTGGGGGGGGCCCCGCGCAACCCCAACATTCCCAAGATTCGAAAACTTGGACGACCTCACTCTTCCCATGGTGCTTTGCAGCAAGTGTATCTGCATATGAAGACATGCCCCTGGCAGGCAACTATCTTTCAGCAGGTGCCCCCCCCCCCCCCCCCACACCCCCCCCCCCACCACCCTCGCCTTTGCAGCAAACTTGAGCTGGGCATCGCGGCTGGGGCTGATGGGAAGGCAGAGGCGCATCACCTGCATAAGCCCTCGAGACCCTGCCCATTGCTTGCAGCAGAGGTTGCACAGCCCATGCGGGGCAGCAGAGCTCCTGCAAGCCCACGACCTGACTATACCCTTGGAGAGCAGGGTAGGGCCACAGCAGCTGGAGGGACCCAACCACCACCTGGACTTGTTTGGCTTTGTTTTTCTTACTTTCTACAAGAACATTCAGGGGAAAGCGCGAACGCAGTCCCCCACTACCAGAAATTATGCAGTCGAGTTTCCCGCATTTGGGGAAATCGCAGGGGTCAGCACACCCGAAGTGCAATGGGTGAGCCTCGCTCTGGGAGAACCACCTTTCTGATCATGGTATCTCCCCTGCCAGGTAAGTATGAGTTGGATTGGGAAAGCCTGCCACCGCAGCCCGGCCGACCCCCTGACGACTTAAGGAGCGAGTCAGCTGCACAGAGCCCTGCCAGGCCTGGGGCACACATAGCCGAAAGCTTGCTGTGCTCCCTTCGAATCCACCTCATGAAGGTTGGGGGGGCCCCGCGCAACCCCAACATTCCGAAGATTCGAAAACTTGGACGACCTCACGCTTCCCATGGTGCTTTGCAGCAAGTGTATCTGCCCCTGGCAGGCAACTTATCTTTCAGCAGGTGCCCCCACACACACACACACACTCGCATTTGCACAACAACTGAGGACATGGCAGGCTGGGGCTGATGGGAAGGCAGAGGCGCATCACCTGCATAAGCCCTCAAGACCCTGCCCATTGCTTGCAGCAGAGGTTGCACAGCCCATGCGGGGCAGCAGAGCTCCTGCAAGCCCACGACCTGACTATACCCTTGGAGAGCAGGGTAGGGCCACAGCAGCTGCAGGGACCCAACCACCACCTGGACTTGTTTGGCTTAGTTTTTCTTACTTTCTACAAGAACATTCAGGAGAAAGCGCGAACGCAGTCCCCCACTACCAGAAATTATGCAGTCGAGTTTTCCGCATTTGGGGAAATCGCAGGGGTCAGCACACCCGAAGTGCAATGGGTGAGCCTCGCCCTGGGAGAACCACCTTTCTGATTGTGGTTTCTCCCCTGCCAGGTAAGTATGAGTTGTATTGGGAAAGCCTGCCCCCGCAGCCCGGCCAACCCCCTGACGACTTAAGGAGCGAGTCAGCTGCACAGAGCCCTGCCAGGCCTGGGGCACACATAGCCGAAAGCTTGCTGTGCTCCCTTCGAATCCACCTCATGAAGGTTGGGGGGGCCCCGCGCAACCCCACCATTCCAAAGATTCGAAAACTTGGACGACCTCACGCTTCCCATGGTGCTTTGCAGCAAGTGTATCTGCATATGAAGACATGCCCCTGGCAGGCAACTTATCTTTCAGCAGGTGCCCCCCCCACACACACACACACACACACACACACTCGCATTTGCACAAAAACTGAGGACATGGCAGGCTGGGGCTGATGGGAGGCGAGGGCATCACCTGCATAAGCCCTCAAGACCCTGCCCATTGTTGCAGCAGAGGTTGCACAGCCCATGCGGGGCAGCAGAGTTCTGCAAGCCCACGACCGACTATACCCTTGGAGAGCAGGGTAGGGCCACAGCAGCTGGAGGGACCCAACCACCACCTGGACTTGTTGGCTTGTTTTTTCTTACTTTCTACAAGAACATTCAGGGGAAAGCGCAACGCAGTCCCCCACTACCGAAAATTATGCAGTCGAGTTTCCCGCATTTGGGGAAATCGCAGGGGTCAGCACACCCGAAGTGCAATGGGTGAGCTCGCTCTGGGAGAACCACCTTTCTGATCATGGTATCTCCCCTGCCAGGTAAGTATGAGTTGGATTGGGAAAGCCTGCCACCGCAGCCCGGCCGACCCCCTGACGTACTAAGGAGCGGTCAGCTGCACAGAGCCCTGCCAGGCCTGGGGCACACATAGCCGAAAGCTTGCTGTGCTCCCTTCGAATCCACCTCATGAAGGTTGGGGGGGGCCCCGCGCAACCCCACCATCCAAAGATTCGAAAACTTGGACGACCTCACTCTTCCCATGGTGCTTTGCAGCAAGTGTATCTGCATATGAAGACATGCCCCTGGCAGGCAACTTATCTTTCAGCAGGTGCCCCCCCCCCCACACACACACACACACACACACACACACTCGCATTTGCACAACAACTGAGGACATGGCAGGCTGGGGCTGATGGGAAGGCAGAGGCGCATCACGCATAAGCCTCAAGACCCTGCCCATTGCTTGCAGCAGAGGTTGCACAGCCCATGCGGGGCAGCAGAGTTCCTGCAAGCCCACGACCTGACTATACCCTTGGAGAGCAGGGTAGGGCCACAGCAGCTGGAGGGACCCAACCACCACCTGGACTTGTTGGCTTTGTTTTTCTTACTTTCTACAAGAACATTCAGGGGAAAGCGCGAACCAGTCCCCCACTACCAGAAATTATGCAGTCGAGTTTCCCGCATTTGGGGAAATCGCAGGGTCAGCACACCCGAAGTGCAATGGGTGAGCCTCGCTCTGGGAGAACCACCTTTCTGATCATGGTATCTCCCCTGCCAGGTAAGTATGAGTTGGATTGGGAAAGCCTGCCACCGCAGCCCGGCCGACCCCCTGACGACTTAAGGAGCGAGTCAGCTGCACAGAGCCTGCCAGGCCTGGGGCACACATAGCCGAAAGCTTGCTGTGCTCCCTTCGATCCACCTCATGAAGGTTGGGGGGGGCCCCGCGCAACCCCACCATTCCAAAGATTCGAAAACTTGAGAACCTCACTCTTCCCATGGTGCTTTGCAGCAAGTGTATCTGCATATGAAGACATGCCCCTGGCAGGCAACTTATCTTCAGCAGGTGCCCCCCCCCACACACACACACACACACACACCGCATTTGCACAACAACTGAGGACATGGCAGGCTGGGGCTGATGGGAAGGCAGAGGCGCATCACCTGCATAAGCCCTCAAGACCCTGCCCATTGCTTGCAGCAGAGGTTGCACAGCCCATGCGGGGCAGCAGAGTTCCTGCAAGCCCACGACCTGACTATACCCTTGGAGAGCAGGGTAGGGCCACAGCAGCTGGAGGGACCCAACCACCACCTGGACTTGTTTGGCTTTGTTTTTCTTACTTTCTACAAGAACATTCAGGGGAAAGCCGAACGCAGTCCCCCACTACCAGAAATTATGCAGTCGAGTTTCCCGCATTTGGGGAAATCGCAGGGGTCAGCACACCCGAAGTGCAATGGGTGAGCCTCGCTCTGGGAGAACCACTTTCACTTTCAAAGAGCTTTATTGTATCTTAAAACTTGTTAACATCCAAAAAGAAAACACAAAAATACTTATTAACAAATAGATAAATTAATCACAATATACGTAATACATAAAATTTCAATACATATTATTTAGAACTTAGACATTTGTCTTGACACCATAATAGGCTTTCTTTTACTTTCTTTTCATCTAATAAAACATATGTATACATTCTGCTGTAGACAAAGATATACATTCAGATATTGAATCTTCATTGTATTAAAGTAATTCTGTTTCTTACTTTCCATAAAGCTCTTTTAAAGAATTAATCATTTTCCATATAATATAATTTTACTTCTGATGCACATTGAATTTGTCATAAAGTATCATTTCAAAATCCAATTTTTTAATTCCTCCTACCAATTCCAAAAGCGGGTGTATAGTTTCCATACATTTTGCATAACAACAGTCCCATAATAAATGTTTTACAGTTTCTTCTTCATAACAATTGGTCCTGGGCATTTGGCACTTGCTACCACACCCTCGTTTGTGCTGGAATACCCTATAGTAGGAAGACACATATGAACACAAGCCCAGCCAGATCTTATGACAATTTAAAAGTTCATTATAAATTACCCTAGCCCAAACATTTTTAGTTTCATTTTCTGACATACTGCTATGGGAATCAAAGTTTCACGAGAAGAAAATATTTCTTTAAATATAATTTATTGAAAAGTCCTTTAAACTTTTTCTTGCAAGTTAATTCTATAATTATCGATATAAAATCTTATAAAACCGGGAGGCTTTAAAACATACTGGATTCTTTAAAGACAGTTGATACCATCCATATTTTCAAAATCATACCCGTAGTAATCGGACAAAGAAAGACCATAAAGCATTTGTTTCAAAAGCCTAAGGCATAGGACCAAATATTTTGTATGTAAAAAAACGTTTATGTCTGGAACAGCTTTACCACCCTTCTGAAGGTTTACACATGTAAATACGTACACCTCTCCATCTTTGAGCCCCAGATAAAAAACAAAACATGACCTAATAACATGGTTCAAATGTAAAAACAGGTGGAGGAAAAGTAAAGCAATATGCAATAAAATAGGCAAAAAACCATTTTAATCAATAAAATTTTCCCTTCTTAGATAATTGACGTCTAGTCCAAGACATTATTGTTCTATTAATTTTTCCGTAGCAATATCCAAGATTCTTTTCCATCATTTCAGAATTAAAAACTATACCTAAAATGTTTACAGATTCTTCTTTTGCATTTGAATCTGATATGGATTTCCAATCTCCAATCTCTAATAACTGCTTTTATAACATTTAATTAAAACCTGATGCAGCAAAAAATATCTTGTTCTCTGGATTGCTCTCTTAATAGAAGAGTCATCAGTACAAAGTATTGCAATGTCGTCCATGTACCAAGTACCTTTGTCTGTAGCCCTCCACCACCCGGAACATGGACACCATGGATCATTTTATCTTGTGATGGAACATAAAAGTGGCTCAATGGCACATACAAAAAGTAGTGGAGACAATGGACATCCTGCTTAACACCACATTTCAAGGCTATATCATCTGTCATAAAACCATTAACTAAACCTGACTGGTGCAATTATTGTATAATGTTTTAAACATAATAAAAAAATAATCAGGAACACCCATTTGGCTTAAAACATTAAAAGGAAAACATGAGATATGCGATCAAAAGCTTTTTCGAAATCTAAAGATAAAACTGCCAAGTTTTGACCTCTGTCTTTCACATACCATATAGAATCTCTAATCAAGTTAGTGACATGATGAATTCTACGACTAGGAATACCACACACCTGATTAGAATGAATTACTTGCCCAATCACTTTTTTAATCTATTTGCTAGGATTTTGCATAAATCTTGAATCCATATTTAAAAGGTGTATAGGCCTCCAATTTTTTAACTGAGTTTTATCACCTTTTTTTGGGAGTAAAGTAATAATTCCCTTTCTCCAGATCTTGCTAATACTTTCTCCTCAAAACTTTTTCTAAAAATACATAAAAGGTCACTTTTAAAAATCCCAAAACCTCAGATAAAATTCAGTTGATTCCATCCAGTCCAGGTACTTATTTTTCTTAAAACTCTAATAGTTTCTAAAATTTCTTTTTCAGTTAAACAAACGTTTAACAACTCAGCATCCTGTTGATTTAAAACTACACTTATATCTTTTAGAGCATCATTCATAAATCTGTATCGACTTTTTTAATATCATTAGGGTTTGATAGAATGAAGTAATTTTTCATTATGCTGCTTTTAGATTTATCTCCCTCTATTTCTGTAATTAAATCTTTAGCAGACTGGATCTTTCTAAAAAAATATTGAGTACATTTTTCATTCTTCTACATGTTGGACTCGACTTTTAAAAATAATATCTTTAGCTTTTGCCCTCAACATTTTTTAATTTCCCCTTTAACTGCAGTAATAGTTTCGACACACACACAACCCATACTTTCAAATTTATAAGAGTTTGTAATTGCGTATTCAGATTAGTATAAAATTCTCTTTTTCCTAGCTATTTTAATGCCCAATTTAATAAAATATCGTTTAATTTCTTCTTAACTATATCCCACCATATTAAAATATCTGTGTGTATGAACTTTTCCTTCTGCCATCTTTTAAAACACTTACTAAAATCTTCATAAATATCATCCTCTTTCAGCAGAGAGGTATTAAGTTTCCAAAAACTCCTCCTACCTTTTGCTCCACTGGATTTAAAACTTTAAAAATTACTACTTTATGATCTGAAATCACATTTCTTATGTATACAAGATATTGGTACTAATGAACGGATGTAAAAATATAATCAATTCAGATCCAGTATCCCTACACTTCCATGTAATCTTCTCATTTAAGGATGCATCTTTATTTAAAATTATAAAAATGTCTTTCAACTTATTTTCTGTCACGATACTTTTAAGAAGATTGGACGACCTATCAAGATTCCTATGTGATCCAAATATACAAAACCATCTAAAACGCAATTAAAACACCTGCTAATATGTTTGGTCTTTCATTTGCCATAAAGTATTTAAAGTTCAAATAATTCAATTCTGTCTTTGTATACGGTGAGGCATACACATTCAAAAGATTCCACACAATACCATCAATAGAAAACAGAGACAAACAAAGCTTCCCTGGTAAATTTCTTGTATCCGATTGATCTTCATGGCCCTAAAAAGAATGGCAACTCCTGCATTCCTATGTATATTTGAACCAGACCACACTGAAGGACCAAGAGTCACCCTTCAAAGGACTCATAATTAACATAGTGGAATAGCACATTCTTGCAAGAAAAACACAGTTACATTCAAAGTTGCTAAAAAATTAAAAAACCGTCATTCTTCTTAAATACTTTTATACAATGCACATTGAAAGATAACCATTTAGAGCTGCACTGATAAATATAAGTATAAAACTTTATCAAAAACTTATTGTAACTCCATACATTCTCTGAGAGCTCCATTCCCATACTTCTTTAAATTTTTGTACTGTGTCAGAGTTTAAGAAACTCTAGATTGAGGATGCTGGGTATTGTGAACTGGCGGGACTCTCTCCCCACAAAATTTATCTTTTAAACACTCTCAAAAAGTGTAGGGCTAGATCAAAATCCCCATTGGATTATTTGCTGCGACCTCAGCCCACGACTTCTCTTCACTTTTCTCTGGTGGGTTTGTCCTCTGTTCTTGGTCTGGACATTTCAGAATAATATGGAGATTCATGGCAGGTGATTGATTTTTTTCCACTCTTTCACTCCCAAAGTTTAACGAGTTCGTTCTTCACCTTTAACGTCATCAGGTGCTGAGCCTTCCATCTCATTAGGAGCAGGTGAATCTATGTCTGAAATCAACTCAGAAGCTGAATTAGGACAATCTACCCCACTGGAGTCTTTTTCTTTTTTGCATCAGAAGCCAATTTTGATGCACCATCTTTTATCAACCTGAAAATAAACTCTCAGCATCTGTCTTTTAAATGATTCACTCCTCTCAGTCTTTGTATTTTGAGTTTTGTCTTTAGATCGGGATGGACAATTAGTATATACATGTCCCACCCTGAAGCAGAAATTACACCTTTTCCCTTTAGGACATTCTTTGTTATGTTCAAAGAGTCACAATTTCTGCATCTATGTATTCGCTTCAATGCTCTGTTACATGTCCATACTCATGACAAATTCGACAAAACACATCCATTCCATCATAAAATAAGTCCCCATTAAACTTTCCAATACTAAAACGTGGTGTGAAAAATGCCTTTCTTAAATGTGACTAAATATTTCCTTTTCCCAGTCCATAGTCCAAACTGATTAACAATGTTATGAACAAATTTTACCTTGTCACCGTATAAAGAAAGCCAAGTTGTGAGTCTTCTTGAGGTACATTTGGTAACATTTAATCACCAAATTCTTAGTATCTTCTACTTCATAATGAGGGATCACTTTAATTCCTTTGAGTGAATCATGATCGCGAAACAGTTTCAATCCTCTTTACAAAATCAATACATATTTTCTTGTTGACAAAGGTTACATCATAAACGCTCTAGCATGGTAGTCTTGCAGTGCCAAAATATGCTGTGCGGACATACGAAAAATTCCAAAAAGTAAAATCTTCACAATATATTCGATTCTGTCATTTCTTTTCTCCTTCTCAAATTCGAATCTCACAGAATTTGTTACCCGCGCATACGCCGGGATTTCTGCGTTTTGGCCGCCGCATTGCTGGTAAACTTCTTCAACCTCCGATCAAAATTTGGGTATACAGAAGCCACAACAACAAAACAACTAGCCTGCAAAATACAGCTAGCGATACCATCCAACAGGAGAAATATGGTATCTCCCTGCCAGGTAAGTATGAGTTGGATTGGGAAAGCCTGCCACCGCAGCCCGGCCGACCCCCTGAGACTTAAGGAGCGAGTCAGCTGCACAGAGCCCTGCCAGGCCTGGGGCACACATAGCCGAAAGCTTGCTGTGCTCCCTTCGAATCCACCTCATGAAGGTTGGGGGGGCCCGCGCAACCCCACCATTCAAAGATTCGAAAACTTGGACGACCTCACGCTTCCCATGTGTGCTTGCAGCAAGTGTATCTGCATATGAAGACATGCCCCTGGCAGGCAACTTATCTTTAGCAGGGGCCCCCCACACACACACACACTCATTTGCACAACAACTGAGACATGGCAGGCTGGGGCTGATGGGAAGGCAGAGGCGCATCACCTGCATAAGCCCTCGAGACCCTGCCCATTGCTGCAGCAGAGGTTGCACAGCCCATGCGGGGCAGCAGAGCTCCTGCAAGCCCACGACCTGACTATACCCTTGGAGAGCAGGGTAGGGCCACAGCAGCTGGAGGGACCCAACCACCACCTGGACTTGTGGCTTTGTTTTTTACTTTCTACAAGAACATTCAGGAGAAAGCACGAACGCAGTCCCCCACTACCAGAAATTATGCAGTCGAGTTTCCGCATTTGGGGAAATCGCAGGGGTCAGCACACCCGAAGTGCAATGGGTGAGCCTCGCCCGGAGAGAACCACCTTTTTGATCGTGGGTTCTCCCCTGCCAGGTAAGTATGAGTTGTATTGGGAAAGCCTGCCCCCGCAGCCGGCCACCCCCTGACGACTTAAGGAGCGAGTCAGCTGCACAGAGCCCTGCCAGGCCTGGGGCACACATAGCCGAAAGTTGCTGTGCTCCCTTCGAATCCACCTCATGAAGGTTGGGGGGGGGCCCGCGCAACCCCACCATTCCGAAGATTCGAAAACTTGGACGACCTCACGCCCATGGTGCTTTGCGCAAGTGTATCTGCATATGAAGACATGCCCCCGCAGGCAACTTATCTTTCAGCAGGTGCCCACACACACACACACACACACAACATCGCATTTGCACAACAACTGAGGACATGGCAGGCTGGGGCTGATGGGAAGGCAGAGGCACATCACCTGCATAAGCCCTCAAGACCCTGCCCATTGCTTGCAGCAGAGTTGCACAGCCCTAATACTGATGACGGGGCTGGCGGCCGTGGGGACCGGCGGGCAGAGAGCTCCTGCAAGCCCACGACCTGACTATACCCTTGGAGAGCAGGGTAGGGCCACAGCAGCTGGAGGGACCCAACCACCACCTGGACTTGTTTGGCTTTATTTTTCTTACTTTCTACAAGAACATTCAGGGGAAAGCACGAACGCAGTGCCCCACTACCAGAAATTATGCAGTCGAGTTTCCCGCATTTGGGGAAATCGCAGGGGTCAGCACAACCGAAATGCAATGGGTGAGCCTTGTTCTGGGAGAACCACCTTTCTGATCATGGTATGTCCCCTGCCAGGTAAGTATGAGTTGGATTGGGAAAGCCTGCCACCGCAGCCCGGCCGACCCCCTGACGACTTAAGGAGCGAGTCAGCTGCACAGAGCCCTGCCAGGCCTGGGGCACACATAGCCAAAAGCTTGCTGTGCTCCCTTCGAATCCACCTCATGAAGGTTGGGGGGGCCCCGCGCAACCCCACCATTCCGAAGATTCGAAAACTTGGACAACCTCACGCTTCCCATGGTGCTTTGCAGCAAGTGTATCTGCATATGAAGACATGCCCCTGGCAGGCAACTTATCTTTCAGCAGGTGCCCACACACACTCGCATTTGCACAACAACTGAGGACATGGCAGGCTGGGGCGGGGGGGGGGGGGGGGGGGCTGATGCGATGGCAGAGGCGCATCCCCTGCATAAGCCATCAAGACCCTGCCCATCGCTAGCAGCAGAGGTTGCACAGCCCATGCGGGGCAGCAGAGCTCCTGCAACCCCACAACCTGACTATACCCTTGGAGAGCAGGGTAGAGCCACAGCAGCTGGAGGGACCCAACCACTGCCTTGACTTGTTTTTTTTTTTCTTACTTTCTACAAGAACATTCAGGGGAAAGCGCAAACACAGTCCACCACTACCAGAAATTATGCAGTTGAGTTTCCCAAATTTGGGTGCAATGGGTGAGCCTCTCTGGGAGAACCACCTTTCTGATCATGGTATCTCCCCTGGCTGGTAAGTATGAGTTGGATTGGGAAAGCCTGCCGCCGCAGCCTGGCCGACCCCCTGACAACTTAAGGAGCGAGCCAGCTGCACAGAGGCCTGCCAGGCCTGGGGCGCACACAGCCAGCGAGTCTCGACTTATAGCAAGCAGCAAAGGTTGCTTGGCCCTTGCAGGGCAGCAGAGTTCCTACACACCCAGCCCAGAAAGAAACAGGGAATTGCCACAGCAGCTGAACGGACTTGACCATACCCTTGGAGAGAGGGGTATGGCCACAGCAGCAGGAGGAACCCGACCCGAACTTTCCTTGGTAATTATGGGCCATATGGCCTTATTAATAAAGCTACGATATTGTAAAATAATGATACACACTGTAATAAGCATTATAATGTTCTTACGGTATTTATAAATACACCCCATACACACAGTACCTGTTCATATGGTACCTAATGCTGGGCATATATTGGCCCAATATTAGAAAGATTTGATGGTAATCATTGAATCATTGAATGCCTCACAATATTCCCATGACATTCCCATACCTAGGCTATCAATTTTATGATAGACAATTAATTGCAAAACTATTGCCCAAGGCAGTTATTTAAACTTTACAGGAAAATCAATGTAAAGTAGAGCATTTCCATTTTTTCAGTGACACACCTGGCAATATAATTTTTTTTGTTGTTGTGCCATCTCTTTGTTTTGAATATTGCACTTAACATGCATTTGTTGAAAATATTTATAAAGGTGAAAATTTATAAGGCCCCCTTGCACCCTTTGAGAAACCCTTTTGAATAGGTAGTATTAGGATACACTCCCTATTATTGTTTGCATTTTGCATATTATTATTTGCTTATGATATTAGGCTGTAATGAAGTAATGTGTGACCATTTTTTTTTAACAAGACAGTGGTTTCTAGCTGCATACATCACTCTGTCTCATGCATATACAGGAGCCAATCCAAAGCTAGGAAAACACTTTTGCATATATAAAACACACATACATGACACACTCCACTGTAATCTTTGCTTTTTCTTTAAAAAGGCTACCGGGCGGTATCCACTTTTTGGCCATTTACTAAGATGCTGAATTTGAAATCAACAACCTAGGGAGATGATTTCACACAGTTCTGTATGCAGCACCCCTGTCACCAGCAACTAAAAGTGACTTAATCAGCTCCAAAGTCCTGTAAGAAAAGTTAGTAAGTATAAGACTGCATCTTAGTATAACATTTTAAAACATACATTTTAGATTTATATGATTTTATTTAAGATAAAAATAATGCAAAAACTGTCTGTCAAGTCAAATATTTCCCACATCAACATGAAAAGATTTTTTTTTGTTTTTTACATTAAAATGTACAGAACTTTTAAACATAGTGTTGAGTTGTAGGCACAAGTAGAATTATGTGCATCATATTTGAAATTGATGGAAGACAGGAATGAACATGAGCCTTGCAAAGAATTTTGATGTATGCAGTACAAGGAACACTACAGGGATGTTACACTATTGGGATTTTACACCATACTGTGATTTTTCTTATTATAAAGATGAGTTTCGCAGATGTGCTGATGAATGTAATTTTGTGTTTTCTAAACTTTTTATTTTTTAATATTAAAATTGTACTTTCCACCATAGGTTAAGGATTTTTACATGAAGCTCTGTGCTTTCATTTGTATTTGGCATTAACTCCTGGGAAATTATTATGAAGATTGCCTTCTGACAAAATTATATATTTCTGTAATATGAAATTACATTAGTTCTTTCATGAAAAAAGTCAAAGAGGATAAGTGGGAATGAAAAGTAAATCCCAAACAGTTGAGAACATTGTGAATGTTACAAAAACAGATAACTACCTTTGAAATTGGGTTATTAATAATCAGAATCTAATGGCATTACCTTAATAAAGATATTTACTATCAAAATGAAGTTCTTGGCTTCCACTATAATAAATTAAAGACAGGTACTGTGTCTCAAATTAAAATGGGTTTCATTTTTCAAACTGATATTTTCAGGGTCATTACTGCATATTTATGGGACACATATTGACATGTTTTTCTGAATGTATACATAATAGCTTGCAGTGCAGCCAGCATTTGTTTTTTTATAGGGGGATAAATAACCAACTTAGGTCCATATTTATAAAACCAAACCCCACGTTTGCAATACTGCTGGTTTTCATTACTGTAAGACCATACATTTCCGATTGTACATTTATGGTGAATGTAAACTACGACAATGGTATTCAATGGGCAATCGTAAATCTACGAACGCGGTCGTAGATTTACGATCGTTAAGGTAGATCATTAAAGGCACAGTATTGTTAAAAATCAATACCGCTCCTTTATAAATATGGACCTTAATATGATAGCACACAGTTTTGTGTGTGGGGGGACATACTTTTTTGGTTTTTGGAAAATTGAGCTGTTGTTCTACAGAGATTCTACAGAAATTCCCAGGCACTATAGCAGGTATATTTTGTAGTGGTACAGTCTGGCCAAAAGATTAATACATACAGTACAAAGAAAAATGCACATTCCAATGCCCCCCTATCATAATGTCTGTGCAGTGTATATAGAAAGAAGACAAAGGTTTTAGTTACAAAAGGAAAAGGCTTTCAATGTCAAGATAACTCCATTATGGATAGTGCAAACTAATTACCCTCAGTCTAGGATGCTCAGTTGTATTTTCTTGAAAAATAAGTCTCCTTGACTTTAAAGGATAACTATTGTGTATATAAAGTTTATTTAAAAAAACAGTTAAACTGAAAAGTACTTGGGACAGGGATATAGGATTAGTAATTCCTACTTTCTGATTCTGCCAGTATTCCTACTGGCTTTAGCACTATCTTTAATACAGGATTAATCCAGGACTTATCTGGCAAATGTAAATGGTCGTGGTGTAGCTCCTCAACTAAACAATATAGTGAGGTTGGAATAATAAATCCAATACATTGCCCCGTTTTTAAAAAGTAATTTTTTAGAGTATAGTTATCCTTTAAGTAGAACACTTTTTCTTTTCTTCTATTAATTTGTATATGAATGGACATTTTTATTTAAATATTCAATAGAAAAAGAGTATGTAACGAAGCACTCATCTGGACTTTGACAAGTTTATTTTGCGGCTACTGTGATCACAACGCATTTCATTCCACACAGGACCGTCTTCATATACATATATTTAGTTCCACAAAAGGACTTTCAAAGAAAGAATATTATTGTTTTTCTTGTTTCCTTTCAGACTTCTGTGACCCTGACATAAACTTCAGCCATTCTAACCTCTAATTCACATAAACAAGCAGAGCTGGATCTACTGGTTTGGAGTTACCGATGAGCAGAAAGGAAGTGATTGCACCCTCTTTACAGAATAAAGTCTCAACAGTTTTGTAATTGATATAGGGGGGGTGTAAGACAGGAATGCACATTCAATTTAAAAAGATGCACTCTAAATATAATTTAATTACAACATGTTTGTGCAGTGAAATTTATTGCAATGAAAAGATTTCTAAACAGCAGATTTGGCAGAAGTGGATGCCATCCAAAGTTTGCACTAGATGTACACATAAGCCTATGTGAAAAGAGTTTTTACATATTTTAAACGTTTAAGCTATGACAGAAAAAAAACATGTTACAACACAACAGATAAAATAATTTTAGTGCTTTTGAAGAAAGTGGATGCTATGAGTGTGCTGTCATGCATGACATTTCACTCATTTTCCTGCTATTTGGCTCCCTGTTCCTGGTGTCTTTCTCCAAGAGGTCCCTGCTCTGTTGTTGTTTTTCTTTTCTTTTTTCTTTGACAATACAGCCAAGTTAACAACCCAGTAAAAGATCTCATTGTCCTGCTTTGCAGATGAATTCAAACTTTCCATACAGATCAGCATTCCTTAGGTTTTTGTTGCATTGTTAGTCAAATACATTTCCTTTTTAGTAAAATAATAAATTTAATGATGCAATCTTAGGTTATATGAACAGGAAAGCCTTCTAAAATTAATTTGGCTTTTTTACAATTGTAGTTAGGGCAGTTATATTAATTGGTGTATTTCCCCTTGCACAAAACCATAATGGATTCTCCAGACGATCCAAAGAGGCTCAGGGAAAACATAAAGAAATTAAATGTAATAACTGACATTGTAGCTATAATCCTAAAATTACTATTCTGCTCTTGACTTTTTCTTAGTACAAAGCAGCATAAGCATATTAAAAGGAAAGTCTAATTATACAATTATGATTTGCAACCTGTAACAAAATAATTACCTATTTTTAGTTAGGGAAAGCAAAGAGTTTTCATGATTTGCCAACACAAACATTTGCATTCATAAATACAGTACTTGTTCATTAGCTTTGATGGGTTTTTTTCTTGATATTTCTTCCTTTATTGCTACCTGTAATTTGACATTTGTATTTAAAATTGTACCCTAGAGCTATAATAAACCATCTACTTTGTGCTTCTTGTTTTCATGGACTATGTCAGTTTGAGTTATAGGAGGGGAATCTATAACTACTATGGGTTTCATGCTTGCAAATTAGCATTTTTTATATCAGAAGGAAAGAGCAGAATGTAATTTTAATGTCTGGCTAACAAACTTGTGAGATTATGTAGAGAGTAACAAAGTGTTAATGATGTATCTAAAAATGCGGTGGGAACCATTAATACATTGACAATGTTTTAGTAGTGAGCAGAAATAGAGAAACAATGCAGACCAGAGAGGTAGACAACCATCTAAGGAAACACTGATTTCTTTTGTCAATACTATTTAGGAATAAATAGGTTAATAAAAACAATTTCATTATATGATCAATATAAACACATCAAGTAACATGAACCCTGAGAGGCATATTTATAAAGCAGTGAAGTCATTTCATTTCAAGTTTTTTCTACTTTTCTTGTCAAAATAGTTTTTTATTCCCTTTAAAAGTATCTTGCTTGTGCTTGGGGGTATGGGTAGGGGAAGGGTTAAAACAAGAAGTAAAAAATAAAAAATAAATAGGTTAAGATCAGGATCTCTGTAAACAAACTAGTTTAAAATGACACTTCCATATATTAAAATTAAACTTCAACCACTCACTTGTGTCTATCCACCACTAGGGGTGATGCAGGCTTTACTCTGTGCTGTTCTGATGCTTGCTTGGTCTGTATAGTTCCCAAAAACCTCTGCACACAGGAATAAGGTTGCCAACAAACTTTATTATAGCAATTAAAAACAATAAAAAGCACTAAAAAACATCCATTAGCAGTTTTTGAAGTTGCACCTCTCTGCTATGGTGTGGCCCCTTTAAGTTGTGGCTTGTGAGGTAGTTCCTACGCGTTTCGCTGTTTTAATCCTTACAGCTTCATCAGGGATAAAATTTGAAGTGTCTCTCTGGCTTTTAAAATCATGATTTTAAAGCCTGCATTACCCCTAGTGGTGGATAGACACAAGTGAGTGGTTGAAGTTTAATTTTTAATATATATTTAATCTATGGAGAGCTCGGTGGCTCTTACTATCTGACATTCGCCCCTACCCATTAAAGTCAATCGCAAAAAAAAACCCCTTATTCTCGTGGTTCTTTGGGCATCTTGCAAATGTTTGGGCACATTAAGTCTAATGACATTTTTTGTTATAGTTTTTGTTTTATTTAAGTCAAGCTTATAAAATATTATTTTACTGCTATTTGAGGAGTTTTTAAAGAATGTAAATGAGGCAACCTGAGCTGGTTCTTAAATCACTAAACATCATACTACACGCAACATTTTGGGGAACCAACAGCCCCCTTTCTCAGGTGTGACACCTGAGGAAGGAGACTGTTGGTTCCCTGAAATGTTGTTTGTGGTATTGTTTTGAGTGATGCGCCTCCATCACATTTTCTGTTTATGAATATTGCAGTCTTCAGGGTAGAGGACCTGAAAGGTTTGCACCTACAGAATTCTGGCAAATTGTCCTTTATTCCAGTGTGCATGGGTATGTTTGCAGTTAACCTGAGCTGGTTACCACAAGCAGAAGAATCAACTCATAGGGGGATTCTGCAAGATTGCTTACCTCAGGTAGCACCACCTTCAGAAATTCCCCTACCTGTAGCACAAAGTTGGTTGCATCATACTATTGACAAAAGAGAATGCTATTTTAACTATTTGTGAGAGAGCACTTGGAAAAGTTGTGGATGGTCTGTATATTTCCCCTAGGTATCTTACCTATACTAGGTAAGCTGAAATCAGTAATCTGAATGGAGGAAACAGGTTTTCTCCTGGTTTTAGTAAAATGTGTACTGGGGCTGGATTGTGTGGGAATCAGATTGAGAAGGGTGAAGCTGATTCCCAATTCCGAGGCCATCCTGTTGATTCCAACTGTCTGCCCAGTTTTTAATAGGTTCAGCTGGTTAATGAGGATCTCTCTCTCTCTCTGACTTGCAGGCTGCTGGTGTGAGCTCTGCATCTAGCAGCATTGAAGGAAAAGACAATATCCTTGAAAGTACTGTGCTCACAGAGGAAATTGTAAGCCTCCCTACGTTTTTCTGTTTAAAGATTGTTTTTTTCTATTATTTTTGGCACAAATAAATGTTCACCATTTGCCTGTATTAAGCCATCCTTGGTGTCTGTGTTCCCTTACTGGCAGAGTCGTGGTAAAAGAGCTACAAAGAGCTAATCCTCCCACATTTGGTGCTTGGATGCGGGCACATACCACTTGCTCTTAAAGGGATATGCAGCATTTTGGGTTTGTGTTATAAATCTGTGTTGTATCAGAAAGTGTAAAAATGGAGGAGTTGGTGAAACAACTTGTACAGGCAAATATTTACCTGCAGCAAGCTAATACCACACAACAGCATGTTAATGTCAGTTTGCAAAAAGCAAATGCCCAGCAACAAGAAACAAATCCGTTGCTAGCTGAGGCTACCCAGTCCGTGTTTAAGGAACAGCAGGAAATTAACCACAGCATCTTAAAACAGTTAAACCTATTGATGGAAAGGCCGCACACTTCACAGTCTTCAGTCTGCAAAAAAGTGCAAGCTTCTTTGCGAAAGTTCACGGCAGAAGATGATGTTGAGGCTTTTTTGTCCATCTTTGAGAGAGTTGCTGAAAGGGAGAATCTTCCAGCTGAGGAATGGGCCAGTGTGCTGGCTCCATATTTATCTGGTGAACCCCAGAAAGCCTATTTTGATTTAAGTGAACAAGATGCTCACCAGTATCCAAAGTTAAAAAAGGAGATTCTCGCTCATCTGGGTGTAACTGTTGCTGCTCGGGCACAGCGAGTACACACCTGGGGCTTAGATGTCAGTAAGCCAATTCGTTCCCAGATGTATGACCTGATTAACCTCACCAAGAAATGGTTACAACCAGAGGCTTCCCGCCCAGCGCAAATTGTGGAAAAGGTAGTACTTGACTGATTTGTGAGAGCCCTACCTAACCAGATACAGCACATAGTGGGAGACGTGAACCCAAAGAATGCAGAGGAGCTGGTTTCCTTAGTGGAACGTTACCTGTCAACCAAGGACTTTATTCAGGCCTCCACATTCAAGCAGACAAACCAAAGGAACCAGAAGTCATCAGTGGCTGGTAAAAGTTTTCTTAATTTTAAAGGTGCAAAGGATTTCCAAGGGGGGGCCCACAGGGTTAACTATGCAAAAACAACCTGCAAGACCCTCTAGTCCTAGCCCAAGCATATGGTTCAAAGAACCCAATTGTATGTGGCGTTGCCAGGGACTGGGCCATATGGCTGCACAGTGTCCCCTCAACCAGGAACCCATGGAGTGTAATGAGGGAAGACAAATTAATCTGTTTGCTAGATTGTCATATGCTGCCTATCCTAGCCAGAGGAATGAGAGACAGCATTGCCTGTTAAAAGTGGAAGGACAATTAGTCCAGGCTTTGTTAGACACAGGAAGTCTGATTACACTGGTTCATGCCAATCTGGTGGAGCCTACAAAATTGCAGACAAACCGTGTAGGAGTGGTATGTGTACATTGGGACACTAAAGAATACGCTACAGCTATGGTCGCCTGATACTATGATACTACTTCAGGAACCCAGGAACATACAGTAGGAGTGGCTGAGACTCTGATGCACAGTGTGATCTTGGGATGTGACTTTCCCCTGTTTTAGGACTTGTGGGGAAAGGTGCACGAAAAGAAAGAAAAAATTGATTTATCTGAAATACAGGCTCTTATTTCTCCAAATCCTCTGGATGCTGATTCAAAGGTAAATGCTGTAGGGGTGACCATGAAGGAGCCTGAGACATTTCCCCTAGAGGTATTACTGGGTAATGAAACAGACAAGGAACTTGAACTCAGTGTTAATGATTTAGCTGTGTCCAAGGACAATTTTGGTACTGCCCAGTTAAATGACTTAACCCTAAAGCATGCTTGGGAAAATGTAAAAATTGTAAATGATGTTCTTCATAATCCGGGGGATAGGAAAACTTACCCTTATTTTGCTGTAGAGAAGAATCTCCTTTACAGGATAAATGAGGTACATGGCGATATAATAGAACAACTGGTAATTCCACAACCTCACAGAAAAACTATCTTAGATTTGGTTCATTCTCATGTGTTGGGGGGTCATTTAGGGTATGAGAAAACAAAAGATCGGATTGTGCAGAGATTCTATTGGCCAGGTATATGGGCTGATGTTAAAAGTTATTGCAGTTCATGCCCTATATGCCAGATAACTGCTCCTATGGTACACTTTAGGGGTCCCTTGGTACCCCTTTCCATAATTGAGGTACCTTTTGAGAGGATTGCTATGGATCTTGTGGGACCTCTGGTGAAGTCTGCTAGAGGGCATCTGTACATACTTGTTATCCTGGACTATGCCACTCGCTATCCAGAGGCAATCCCCCTCAGAAACACTGCAGCTAAAAGCATTGCAAAAGAATTGTTTCAAATGTTCACCCATACAGGAATACCGAAGAAGATTTTGACTGATCAGGGGACCCCTTTTATGTCAAAAGTCAAGCAAGAATTATGTAAATTATTGAGGATCACTCATTTACGCTCTTCTGTTTATCATCCCCAAACAGATGGGTTGGTGGAACGATTTAACAAATCCTTAAAGGGGATGTTAAGAAGAAGTGGTAACTGAGGATGGGAAGGAGTGGGATTGCCTTTTGCCATACCTTATGTTTGCTATACGGGAAGTACCTCAATCCTCCACAGGATTTTCACCCTTTGAGCTATTGTATGGCAGGCATCCTAGAGGCCTTCTAGATATTGCTAAAGAAATCTGGGAACAAGAATCCACACCTCACAAAAGTGTTATAAAACATGTAGCTCAGATGCAAGACCGAATTGGCAAGGTTATGCCCCTTGTAAAAGAACATCTACAGCAGGCACAGGAGGCTCAGGCCTGGATTTATAATAGGTCTGCCAAAGTTAGAACCTTCAATGTAGGAGATCTGGTTCTAGTCTTAGTGCCTACTGTTGAAAGTAAGTTTCTAGCAAAGTGTCAGGGACCATATGAAGTAGTTGAGAAGGTTGGGGAGTTGAATTATAAAGTTTACCAACCAGGGAAAAGGAAATTGTTCCAAATTTATCATGTTAACTTACTTAAATGTAACGGTAAATGCCTCCCTGATTAGACAGGTTCCTGCCATTCCTGAGGTAACCATTGCTGATTCCTTGTCATCTGTTCAAGCTCAGGAGGTAAAAAAATTTCTACAGAAAAATCAAGATGTATTTTGTGATCTCCCAGGTCGTACTAAAGTTATAAACCATAATCACGGAGCAGGGTGTGAAGGTAATCTTAAAACCATACAGAATACCAGAGGCTCAGAGAAAAGCTATTTCTGAAGTAAAGAAAATGCTAGAACTCGGAGTCATAGAACACTCCCACAGTGGATGGTCAAGCCCTATAGTGTTAATTCCTAAGCCTGATGGAAGCTTGCGCTTCTGTAATGATTTCAGAAAATTAAATGGGGTATCCAAATTTGATGCGTACCCTATGCCCCGTATAAATAAATTAATTGAAAGGTTGGGGTCAGCCAGGTACATAACAACACTTGATTTAACAAAGAGCTATTGGCAAGTCCCATTAACGTAGCAATCCAAAGAGAAAACTGCTTTTTCCACCCCTGATGGTTTATTCCAGAACACTGTGCTTCCTTTTGGGCTTCATGGGGCCCCAGCCACATTTCAAAGGATGATGGATCACATCCTTAGGCCACACCGGGACTACTCATCTGCCTACCTTGATGATGTGGTAATATTTAGTACAGACTGGGAAAGTCATCTATCTAAGGTAGAGGCTGTGGTGGATGCCATTAGAAAAGCTGCACTTACTGCTAACCCAAATAAATGTACTGTAGGATTAGAGAAGGCCCATTATTTGGGTTATGTTATTGGAAGAGGAATAATAAAACCCCAAATAAACAAAATAGAGGTAATACAACAATGGCCCAGACCAGCTAATAAGAAGCAAGTTCAAACTTTCCTGGGTATAGTAGGGTATTATAGGAGATTTGTCTCTAACTTCGCTACACTGGCAGCACCACTGACAGACCTCACAAAAGGCAGAAAGTCCTCAGTAATAACTTGGGCTCTTGAGGCAGAGAAATCTTTTGAACAGCTGAAGTCTGTCCTATGTAAGCATCCAGTGTTAATAACTCCAAGGTTTGATAAAGAATTTCTAGTTCAAACTGATGCATCAGATGTTGGTCTAGGAGCTGTTCTATCCCAGATAGTCAATGAAGAAGAACATCCAGTGGTATACCTTAGCAGAAAACTAACACCTGGTGAAAAGAGGTATGCCATTGTAGAGAAATAATGCTTGGCCATAAAGTGGGCCTTAGACTCCTTGAGGTATTATTTACTGGGGCGTCAATTCAGGTTGATTACAGACCACTCACCCCTTAAATGGATGTCTCAAAATAAGGAGCGTAACTCCAGAGTTACTAGGTGGTTTTTGGCCATGCAAAACTTTAAGTTTACAGTTGAGCATAGACCTGGGAGACAAAGGGGAAGCTGATGCTTTATCAAGGGTTCACTGCATGTTGGCTAAAATTGCTCTTCCCCATAAATTTGAGCAGGGGAGGAGGATATGTGAGAGAGAGCACTTGGAAAGGTTGTGGATGGTCGGTATATTTCCCCTAGGTATTTTACCTATACTTGGTAAGCTGAAATCAGTAATCTGAATGGAGGAAACAGGTTTTCTCCTGGTTTTAGTAAAATATGTACTAGGTATTGTATGGGAATCAGATTGAGAAGGGTGGAGCTGATTCCCAATTCTGAGGCCATCCCATTGATTCCAACTGTCTGCCCAGTTTTTAATAGGTTCAGCTGGTTAATGAGGATCTCTCTCTCTCTTGCAGGCTGCTGGTGTGAGCTCTGCATCTAGCAGCATTGAAGGAAAAGACAATATCCTTGAAAGTACTGTGCTCACAGTGAAACCCTGTACCTGATACAGTGGTTGTGTGAGTAACATTGGACTTTATTGTGCCTTACCTATATCTGGAAGATAAAGACTTTTTTTTTTTGTTCTAACCCCGGGCTGGTGGTTTCAGAGGAACCAGTTTTTTTTTTTTTCCTGCTTGAATAAACTGTATGGGGACAGAGGAAATTGTAAGCCTCCCTAAAAGACTGTTTTTTTTTCTATTATTTTTGGCACAAATAAATGTTCGCCATTTGCCTGTATTAAGCCAAGCTTGGGTGTCTGTGTTCCCTTACTGACAGAGTCGTGGTAAAAGAGCTACCAAGAGCTAATCCTCCTACATATTATAATATGTTAGTACATTTTTGCACCACATGAGTGCTTATGTATTGCTACCAGCCTGTGCTGTGACGCATGACACGGTATGAATGTTTGTTTTATATAATAAAGAATATTTTAAATAAAAAAACTACGTTAATACCTGTGTGCATTAAGGGGTTATCATCTTTTTTTAGTCAGACAAGCTCTATTCCTTATATTATATAAATATATTTATATCTTCATAGGAGATTGCATTGAGTTTTTAGGATCTACCAATGTGGTGGTGGTGGTGGGGTGGGGGGGTATATGATATTACACATAGGAAAGGTGTATATGTATGTGTGTACTATCTCACTATTACCATTTAAATGACCATCAGTAAATATATATAAAGTATAGCACTGACTTATATTAGGTACAACACAAAATATACAAAATACATTTTTATGTATTACATACTGTATTACTTACAGAGCTGAGATCCCTATTTCAAAATGGAATGGTCTAATGGCAGCTTAAACCACACCCCTGGGTCTGCTCCATGTGAAAGGAAGAGTAATCCATAAAAAGTTTCGGTCTGCTACACAGGATGTGATGTGTATTGTAATGGACATATACACCAAGGCTCCTTATATACCCCCTCCAGTCTGCAGGTGGTGTCAGTGAGTAATAAGAGGCAAGACAACCCTGCTCTCTATGGCAAGGAGGAGTAGGTTGCTTTGTGTGCTTTGGAGAGATATTGAATGGAACACAAGATCCTGTTACCACCTGTTGGGAGGACAGATTATTGGACAGACAATTTATCTTATTGGATACAAACTCTGAGGCAACAGATAAGTGTACACCAGCTTACAAGGATACAAAATATACAGGCCTGGTCAATATTCAAAGTGGTGCACCATAGACAGGGACACCCCTGATTACTGCACGTGTTATGTGGGAACCTGTTTATGTGCACTGTCTGCTTTGTGCCAGACAACCAGAGTGTGTGCCAGACAAATGAGCATGTGTGTGTGTGTGCGGGCACCTAGTGGAAGCCAATCTGCCTTCCAGGAGCATGTCTTCATATGCAGATACACTTGCTGCAAAGCACCATGGGAAGCATGAGGTAGTCGAAGTTTTCGAGTCAGAATGGTGGGTTTGCACCTTCATGAGGTGGATTTGAAGGGAGCACAGCAAGCTTTCAGCTCTGTGCAGCTGACTCGCCCCTTAAGTCGTCAGGGGGTCGGACGGGCTGCGGTGGCAGGTTTTCTCCATCCAACTCATACTTACCTGGCAGGGGAGATACCATGATCAGGAAGGTGGTTCTCCCAGAGCGAGGGCTCACCCATTGCACTCCAGGTGTGCTGACCCCTGTGATTTCCCCAAATGCAGGAAACTCGGCTGCATGATTTCTGGTAGTGGGGGACTGCGTTCGCGCTTTCGCCTGAATGTTCTGGTAAAAAGAAAGGCAAGGCAGGGGTCGGGTCCCTCCAGCTGCTGTGGCCATACCCTGCTCTCCAAAGGGAAGGGTCAGGTTCTGGGCGTGCTGGAGCTCTGCTGCCCCGTCTGGGCTGTGCAACCTCTGCTGCTTGTGATGGGCAGGGTCTCGATGGCTTATGCAGGGGATGCGCATCTGCCTTCCTATCAGCCCCCCAGCCTGCCATGTCCTCAGTTGTTGTGCAAATGAGCATGTGTGTGTGCGGGCACCTAGTGGAAGCCAATCTGCCTGCCAGGGGCATGTCTTCATATGCAGATACACTAGTTGCAAAGCACCATGGGAAGTGTTAGGTTGTCAACGTTTTTGAGTCGGAATGGTGGGGTTGCGCAGGGGCCCCCCAAACCTTCATGAGGTGGATTCGAAGAGAGCACAGCAAGCTTTCAGCTCTGTGCAGCTGACTCACTCCTTAAGTCATCAGGGGTCGGCCGGGCTGCGGCGGCAGGCTTTCCCCATCGAATTCATACTTACCTGGCAGGGGAGATACCATATCTAGTTTATGTTGTGGCTTTTGTATACGCAGGAATTTACTTGGAAAGTTGAAGAAGTTTACCAGCTATGGAGATGGCCCAAAACGCAGAAATCCTGGCGTATGCGCGGGTAAAGAATTCTGTGAGATTGGCATTTGAGAAGGAGAAAAGAAAAGAAATGACAGAGGAATTGAATACATCGTGAAGATTTTACTTTTTGGAATTTTGAACAATTGAACTGTTTCGCGATCTTGATTCACTCAAAGGAAATAAAGTGATCCCTCATTATGAAGTAGAAGATACTAAGAATTTGGTGATTAAAATCTATAATCCAAATGTACCTCAAGAAGACATCACAACTTGTCTTTCTTTATACTGTGACAAGGTAAAATTTGTTCATAATATTGTTAATCAGTTTGGACTATGGACTGGGAAAAGGAAATATTTAGTCACATTTAAGAATGGCATTTTTCCACCAGCACGTTTTAGTATTGGAAAGTTTAATGGGGACTTATTTTATGATGGAATGGATGTGTTTTGTCGAATTGGTCATGAGTATGGACATGAAACAGAGCATTGCAAGTGAATACATAGATGCAGAAATTGTGACTCTATTGAAGATGTAACAAAAGAATGTCCTAAAGGGAAAAGGTGCAATTTCTGCTTCAGGGTAGGACATGTATATTTTAATTGTCCATTTCGATCTAAAGTCAAAACTCATTATACAAAGACTGAGAGGAGTGAATCATTTAAGAGGCAAGATGCTGAGAGTCTATTTTCAGGATTGATGAAAGATGGTGCATCAAAATTGGCTTCTGATTCCAAAAAAGAAAAAGATTCCAGTGGGGTAGATTGTCCGAATTCAACTTCTGAGTTGCTTCCAGACATAGATTCACCTGTTCCTAATGAGATGGAAGGCTCAACACCTGATGACGTTAAAGGTTAAGAACAGAACTCGTTAAACATTGGGAGGGGAAGAGTGGAAAAAAATCAATTGTTTGCCAGTGAATCTCCATATTACTCTGAAATGTCTAGAGCCAAGAAAGAGAGGACAAACAGCAAATAATAAGAGGTTGCAGCAAATAATCCAATGGAGGATTTTGATCTTAGCCCTACACTTTTTGAAAAGATAAATTTTGTGGGGGAGTCCCGCAAGTTCAAAATACCCAGCATCCTCTAGTTGTTTTTAAACTCTGACACAGTACAACAATTTAAAGAAGTACTGGGAATGAAAGACTCAGGGAATGATATGGAGTTACAATAAGTTTTTGATAAAGTTTTATACCTATATCTATCATGGCAGCTCTAAATGGTTTTATCTTTAATGTGCATTGTATAAAAGTAATTTAAGAAGAATTATGTTTTTATTTTCTAGCAACTTTAATGTGACTGTGTTTTTCTTGCAAGAATGTGCTATTCCACGAGTACTTCTGAAAAAGATTGGACTTGGGGCCCTCAGTGTGGTCTGGTTCAAATATAATAGGAATGCGGGAGTTGCCATTCTTTTTAGGGGACCATGAAGATCAAATCCGATACAAAAATTTTCCCATGGAGAGCTTTGTTTTTTCTGTTTTTATTGATGGTATTGTGTGGAAGCTTTGAATGCCTCACCATATACAAAAGACCGAATTGAATTATTGAAACTTTGAATATTTTTTTGGCATTGAAAGACCAAACATATTAGCGGTGATTTAAAATTGTGTTTTAAATGGTTTCGATAGATTTGGATCAAACAATAGGAATCTGATAGGTCGCCCAATCTTCTCAAAACTATCATGACAGACAATAAGTTGAAAGACCTTTTAATGATTTAAATAAAATAGATTTAGATTAGATAAGATTAAAAATAGTTTATTTGATAAATTACATGGAAGTGTAGGGCCTGGATCTAGAAGTGATTATATTTTCACATCCAGTTCCTTAGTACCAATTCTTGTATACACAAAGAAAATGTGATTTCAGATCATAAAGTAGTAATTTTTAAAGTTTTAAATCCAGTGGAGCAAAGTGGAAGGAGTTTTTGGAAACTTAATGCCCTCTTCTGAAAGAGGACGATATTTATGAAGATTTTAGTAAGAGTTTTAAAGGATGGCAGAAGGAAATATTACATACTACAGATATTTTAACATGGTGGGATATAGTTAAAGAAAGAATTTAATGATATTATTAAATTGGGCATTCAAAAAGCTAAGGAAAAAGATTTTTACTAATCTGAATACACAATTACAAACTTTTTATAAATTTGAAAGTATGGGTTGTATGTGTCTGAAACTATTACTGCAGTTAAAGGGAATCAAAAAATGTTTAGAGGCAAAAGCTAAAGATATTATTATTAAAAGTCGATTACAACATGTAGAAAAAAATGAAAAATGTACTCAATATTTTTTAGAAAGATCCAGTCCGCTAAAGATTTAATTACAGAAATAGAGGGAGATAAATCTAAAAGCAGCAAAATCGAAAAAGTACATTAATCAAACCCATATGTTATTAAAAAAGTTGATAAAGATTTTATGAATGTGCTCTAAAGATATAAGTGTAGTTTTAAATCAACAGGATGCTGAATTTTTAAAATTTAACTGAAAAAGAAATTTTAGAAGCTATTAAGAGTTTTAAGAAAAATAGGTACCCTGACTGGGTGTTCCTGATTATTTTTTATTATGTTTAAAAACCATTATACAGTAATTACACCAGTCAGGTTTAGTTATGGTTTTATGACAGATGATATAGCCTTGAAATTTGGTGTCAAGCAAGGATGTCCATTGTCTCCCCTACTTTTTAATGTGCCATGAGACACTTTTATGTTCCACCAGACAAGATAAGATAATCCATGGTGTCCATGTTCCGGGTGGTGGAGGGTTACAAACAAAGTGCTTGAGTACATGGACAATATTGCAATACTTTGTACTGATATTTTTCTATTAAGAGAGCAATTCAGAGAACAGAATTTTTCTGTGCTGCATCAAGTTTTTAAATTAAATGTTAATAAAGCAGTATATTAGAGATTGGAGATTGGAAATCCATATCAGATTACCAAATGCAAAGAAAGAATCTGTAACAATTTTAGGTATAGTTTTTAATTCTGAAAATGATGGAAAAGAATCTTGGGATATTGCTACGGAAAAAAATGAATAGAGAGTAATTGTCTTGGACTAGACGTCAATTATCTATGGAAGGAAAAATGTTATTGATTAAAATGGTTTTATTGCCTATTTTTTGCATATTGCTCTTACTTTCTCCTCCACCTGTTTTACATTTGTATCAATTTATTAGGTCATTTTTTGTTTTTATCTGGGGCTCAAGAATGGAGAGGTTGTAAAGTATTTACATGTGTAAACCTTCAGAAAAGGGTGGTAAAGCTGTTCCAGATATAAAATGTTTTATATTTTTTTTATGCAAAATATTTGGTCCTATGCCTATAGGCTTTTGAAACAAATGCTTTATGGTCTTTCTTTGTCCGATATACTACAGGTATGATTTTTAGAAAATATGGATGGTATCACAGTCTTAAAAGAATCCACATGTTTTAAACCTCACTGGTTTTATAAGATTTTGTCTCGATAATTATAGAATTGAACTTGTAAGGAAAAAGTTTAAAGGAAGTTTTTTAACAAATTATATTTAAAGAAATATTTTATTTGCGTGAAACCTTGATTCCCATAGCTGTATAGTCAGAAAATGAAACTAAAAATTTGGGTTAGGTTAATTTATAATGAACTTTTAAATTGTCAATAAAAAAGAATGGGCTTGTGTTCATATGTGTCTTCCTACTAGGGTATTCCACACAAGAGGGTGGACAGCAAGCCAAATGCCCGAGGACCAATTATTATGAAGAAGAAACTGTAAAACATTTATTATGGGACTGTTTCTATGCAAAACTTTATGGAAAACTATATACTCGCTTTTGGAATTTTTGTAGGAGGCATTAAAAATTGGACTTTGAAATTATACTTTATGGTCAAATTCAATGTTCATCAGAAGTAAATTTCAAGATTATATGGAAAATGATTAATTCTTTAAAAGAGCTTTATGGAAGTAAGAACGGAATTATATTTAATACAAGATTCAATATCTGAATGTATCTCTTGTCTTACAGTATAATGTATACATATGTTTTTTAGATGAAAAGAAGTTAAAGAAAAGGCCTCTTATGGGTCAAGACAAATGTTTCAGTTTTTAAAATAATATGTATTGAATATTTTATTTTGTACGTATATTGTGATTAATTATCTATTTTTCAATTAGTATTTTTTGTTTTCTTTTGGATGTTAACAAGTTTTAAGATACAATAAAGCTCTTTGAAAGTGAAAAAAGTGGTTCTCCCCAGAGCGAGGCTCACCCTTTGCACTCCGGTGTGCTGACCCCTCGATTCCCAAAATGTGGGAAATTGGACGTAGTGGAGGACTGCATTCCTCTTTCCCCTGAATGTTTGGTATAAAGAAATGCAAGCCAGGGGTCGGGTCCCTCCAGCTGCTGTGGCCATACCCTGCTCTCCAAAGGTATGATCAGGTTCTAGGCTTGCAGGAGCTCTGCTGCCCCGCATGGGCTGTGCAACCTCTGCTGCTTGCATGGGCAGGGTCTTGATGGCTTATGCAGGGGATGCGCCTCGCCTTCCCATCAGCCAATCTGCCTGCCAGGCATGTCTTCATATGGAGATACACTTGCTGCTAAGCACCATGGGAATGGTGAGGTCATCGAAGTTTCGAGTTGGAATGGTGGGGTTGCACAGGGCCCCCCAACCTTCATGAGGTGGATTCGAAGGAGGCACAGCAAGCTTTTGACTCAGTGCAGCTGACTCGCCCCTTAAGTCTCAGGGGGTCGGCCGGGCTGCAGCGGCAGGCTTTCCCCATCCAACTCATACTTACCTGGCAGGGGAGATACCATATTTCTCCTGTTGGATGGTATCACTAGCTGTTTTCTGCAGTCTAGTTTGTTTTTGTTGTTAGCTTCTGTATACTTAAGATTTTTCTTGGAAGTTGAAGAAGTTTACCAGCTATGGCGGCGGCCAAAAATGCAGAAATCACAGCGTATGCGCGGTAAACATTCTGTGAGATTGGCGTTTGAGAAGGAGAAAAGAAATGACAGAGGAATTGAATACATCGTGAAGATTTTATTTTGGAATTTTTCTTTGTCTGCAGAAAAGATTTTGGCACTGCAAGTCTACCATGCTAGAGGCATTTATGATATACCTTGTTAACAAGAAAATATGTATTGACTTTATAAGAGGATTGAACTGTTTCGCGATCATGATTCACTCAAGGAATTAAAGTGATCCCTCATTATGAAGTAGAAGATACTAAGAATTTGGTGATTAAAATGTATAATCCAAATGTACCTCAAGAAGACATCACAACTTGGCTTTCTTTATCTGTGACAACGAATAAATTTGTTCATAATATTGGAATAGGAATCTTGATAGGTCGCCCAATCTTCTCAAAACTATCATGACAGACAATAAGTTGAAAGACCTTTAATGATTTTAAATAAAAATAGATTTAGATTAGATAAGATTAATAGTTTATTTGATAAGATTACATGGAAGTGTAGGGCTACTGGATCAAGAAGTGATTATATTTTCACATCCAGTTCCTTAGTACCAATATCTTGTATACACAAAGAAAATGTGATTTCAGATCATAAAGTAGTAATTTTTAAAGTTTTAAATCCGTGGAGCAAAAGGTAGGAAGGAGTTTTTGGAAACTTAATACCTCTCTTCTGAAAGAGGACGATATTTATGAAGATTTTAGTAAGAGTTTTAAAGATGGCAGAAGGAAAAGTTACATACTACAGATATTTTAACATGGTGGGATATAGTTAAAGAAAGAATTTAATGATATTTATTAAATTGGGCATTCAAAAAGCTAAGGAAAAAGATTTTTTACTAATCTAATACACAATTACAAACTTTTTATAAATTTGAAAGTATGGGTTGTGATGAGTCTGAAACTATTACTGCAGTTAAAGGGGAAATCAAAAAATGTTAGAGGCAAAAGCTAAAGATATTATTATTAAAGTCGAGTACAACATGTAGAAAAAAATGAAAAATGTACTCAATATTTTTTTAGAAAGATCCAGTCCGCTAAAGATTTAATTACAGAAATAGAGGGAGATAAATCTAAAAGCAGCATAATCGAAAAAGTACATTAATCAAACCCTATATGTTATAAAAAAGTTGATAAAGATTTTATGAATGATGCTCTGAAAGATATATTGTAGTTTTAATCAACAGGATGCTGAATTTTTAAAAGTTTAACTGAAAAGAAATTTAAGAACTATTAAGAGTTTTAAGAAAATAAGGTACCCTACTGGATGGAATAACAACTGAATTTTATCTGAGGTTTTGGGACATTTAAAAAGTGATCTTTTATGTATTTTTAGACAAGTTTTGAGGAAAGAGTATTAGCAAGATCTTGGAGAAAGGGAATTATTACTTTACTCCAAAAAAAAAAAAGTGAAAACTCAGTAAAAAAAAAGTGAGGCCTGTAACAGTTTAAAATATGGATTACAAGATTTTGCAAAAATCCTTGCAAATAGATAAAAAAAGTAATGGGCAAGTAATTCATTCTAATCAGGTATGTGGTATACTAGTCGTAATTCATCATGCCACTAAATTGATTGAGATTCATATGGTATGCGAAAGACAGAGGTCAAAACAGAGGTCTTTAGATTTTCCTTTCTAATGTTTAAGCCAAATGGGTGTTCCTGATTATTTTTTATTATGTTTAAAAACATTATAACGATTACATACACCAGTCAGGTTTTAGTTAATGGTTTTATGACAGATGATATAGCCTTGAAATGTGGTGTCAAGCAAGGATGTCCATTGTCTCCCCTACTTTTTATATGTGCCATTGAGCACTTTTATGTTCCACCAGACAAGATAAGATAATCCATGGTGTCCATGTTCCGGTGGTGGAGGGTTACAAACAAAAGTGCTTGAGTACATGGACAATATTGCAATACTTTGTACTGATATTTTTCTATTAAGAGAGCAATTCAGAGAACAGAATTTTTCTGTGCTGCATCACGTTTTAATTAAATGTTAATAAAAGCAGTATATTAGAGATTGGAGATTGGAAATCCATATCAATTACCAAATGCAAAAGAAAGAATCTGTAACAATTTTAGGTATAGTTTTTAATTCTGAAATGATGGAAAAGAATCTTGGGATATTGCTAGAAAAAAATAATAAAGAGTATGTCTTGGACTAGACTCAATTATCTATGGAAGGAAAAATGTTATTGATTAAAATGGTTTTATTGCCTATTTTGTTGCATATGTCTTACTTTTCCTCCACCTGTTTTACATTTGTATCAAGTTATTAGGTCATGTTTTGTTTTTATCTGGGGCTCAAGAATGGAGAGGTGTAAAGGTATTTACATGTGTAAACCTTCAGAAAAGGGTGTAAAGCTGTTCCAGATATAAAATGTTTTATATTTTTTTATGCAAATATTTGGTCCTATGCCTATAGGCTTTTGAAACAAATGCTTATGGTCTTTCTTTGTCCGATATACTACGGTATGATTTTTAAAAAAATATGGATGGTATCAACTCGTCTTAAAAGAATCCAGCATGTTTTAAACCTCACTGGTTTTAAAGATTTTGTCATCGATAATTATAGAATTGAACTTTTAAGGAAAAAGTTTAAGGAAGTTTTTAACAAATTATATTAAAGAAATATTTTCTTCTGCGTGAAACCTTGATTCCCATAGCTGATATGTCAGAAAATGAACTAAAAATTTTGGGTTAGGGTAAGTTATAATGAACTTTTAAATTGTCATAAAAAATGGAATGGGCTTGTGTTCATATGTGTCTTCCTACTAGGGTATTACACACACAAGAGAGGTGGGACAGCAAGTGCCAAATGCCCAGGACCAATTATTATGAAGAAGAAACTGTAAAACATTTATTATGGGACTTTTGTTTGCAAAAACTTATGGAAAAATTATAATACTCGCTTTTGGATTTGTAGGAGGCATTAAAAAATTGGACTTTGAAATGATACTTTATGGTCAAATTCAATGTTCATCAGAAGTAAATTTCAAGATTATATGGAAAATGATTATTCTTTAAAAGAAGCTTTATGGAAAGTAAGAGAACGGAATTATATTTAATACAAGATTCAATATCTGAATGTATATCTTTGTCTTACAGTATAATGTATACATATGTTTTATTAGATGAAAAGAAAAGTTAAAGAAAAGGCCTCTTATGGGGTCAAGACAAATGTTCTAAGTTTTTAAAATATTGTATTGAATATTTTATTTTGTACGTATATTGTGATTAATTTATCTATTTTTCAATTAGTATTTTTTGTTTTCTTTTTGGATGTTAACAAGTTTTAAGATAACATAAAGCTCTTTGAAAGTGAAAAAAGTGGTTCTCCCAGAGCAAGGCTCACCCTTTGCACTCCGGGTGTGCTGACCCCTGCGATTTCCCAAAATGTGGGAAATTGGACGTAGTGGAGGACTCATTCGCTCTTTCCCCTGAATGTTCTGGTATAAAGAAATGCAAGCCAGGGGTCGGGTCCCTCCAGCTGCTGTGGCCATACCCTCTCTCCAAAGGTATGATCAGGTTCGGGCTTGCAGGAGCTCTGCTGCCCCGCATGGGCTGTGCAACCTCTGCTGCTTGCGATGGGCAGGGTCTTGATGGCTTATGCAGGGGATGTGCCTCTGCCTTCCCATCAGCCAATCTGCCTGCCGGGGCATGTCTTCATATGGAGATACACTGCTGCTAAGCACCATGGGAAGTGTGAGGTCATCGAAGTTTTCGAGTTGGAATGGTGGGGTTGCACAGGGGCCCCAACCTTCATGAGGTGGATTCGAAGGGACACAGCAAGCTTTTGACTCAGTGCAGCTGACTCACCCCCCTTAAGTATCTCAGGGGGTCGGCCGGCTGCAGCGGCAGGCTTTCCCCCACCACTCATACTTACCTGGCAGGGGAGATACCATATTTCTCCTGTTGGATGGTATGCTAGCTTGTTTTCTGCAGTCTAGTTTGTTTTTTGTTAGCTTCTGTATACTTAAGATTTTTCTTGGAAGGTTGAAGAAGTTTACCAGCTATGGCGGCGGCCAAAAATGCAGAAATCACAGCGTATGCGCGGGTAAACAATTCTGTGAGATTGGCGTTTGAGAAGGAGAAAAGAAATGACAGAGGAATTGAATACATCGTGAAGATTTTATTTTGGAATTTTTCGTTTGTCTGCAGAAAAGATTTTGGCACTGCAAGTCTACCATGCAGAGGATTTATGATATAACCTTTGTTAACAAGAAAATATGTATTGACTTTATAGAGGATTGAACTGTTTTCGCGATCATGATTCACTCAAAGGAATTAAAGTGATCCCTCATTATGAAGTAGAAGATACTAAGAATTTGGTGATTAAAATGTATAATCCAAATGTACCTTAAGAAGACATCACAACTTGGCTTTCTTTATACTGTGACAAGGTAAAATTTGTTCATAATATTGTTAATCCATTTGGACTATGGACTGGGAAAAGAAAATATTCAGTCACATTTAAGAAAGGCATTTTTCCACAAGCACGTTTTAGTATTAGAAAGTTTAATAGGGATTTATTTTATGATGGAATGGATGTGTTTCGTCAAATTTGTCATGAGTATGGACATGAAACAGAGCATTGCAAGCGAATACATAGATGCATGTTCTTTTGAACATGTAACAAAAGAATGTCCATTTCGATCTAAAGACAAAACTCATTATACAAAGATTGAGAGGAGTGAATCATTTAAAAGGCAAGATGCTGAGAGTTTATTTTCAGGATTAATAAAAGATGGTGCATCAAAATTGGCTTCGATTCCAAGAAAGAAAAATATCCAGTGGGGTAGATTGTCCTAATTCAGATTCTGAGTTTATTCCAGACATAGATTCACATGTTCCTAATGAGATGGAAGGCTCAACACCTGATGACGTTAAAGGTGAAGAAACAACTTATTAAATATTGGGAGGGAAAGAGTAAAAAAAAAATCAATCTTCTTCCAGTGAATATTCTTCCATATTACTCATTACTTCCATTACTGAAATTTCTGAGCCAAGAAAGAGAGGACAAACCCACCAAAAAAAGTGAAGAGAAGTCTTGGGCTGAGTCCGCAGCAAGTAATCCAATGGAGGATTTCGATCTTAGCCCTACACTTTCTGATGAGTGTTTAAGATAAAGATAATTTGTGGGGAAGAGAGTCCCGCAAGTTCAAAATACCAGCATCCTTTGTGCTGAGTTTTTAATTATGACACAGATACAATTTAAAGAAGTACTGGGAATGGAAGTCTCAGGGAATGATATGGAGTTACATAAGTTTTTGATAAAGTTTAGTACCTATATCTTATCATGGCAGCTCTAAATGGTTTATCTTTTAATATGCATTGTATAAAAAGTAATTTAAGAAGAATGACTGTTTTTAATTTTTTAGCAACTTTTAATGTGACTATGTTTTTCTTGCAAGAATGTGCTATTCCCATATGTTAATCACGAGTACTTTGAAAGAGACTGGACTTTCGGTCCCTCAGTGTGGTCTGGTTCAAATGTACACGGAATGCAGGAGTTGCCATTCTTTTTAAAAGGACCAGTGAAGATCATCGATACAAGAAATTTTACTTGGGAGAGCTTTGTGTTTTTTGTTTAATTGATGGTATTGTGTGGGATCTTTGAATGTGTATGCCTCACCATATCAAAAACAGAATTGAATTATTTGAAACTTTAATATTTTTATGGCAAATGAAAGGCCAAACATATTAGCAGGTGATTTTAATTGTGTTTTAAATGGTTTCGATAGATTTCGATCAAACAATAGGAATATTAATAGGTCACCCAATCTTCTCAAAAGTATTGTGACAGACAATAATTTGAAAGACCTTTTTATGATTTTAAATAAAATGCATCCTTAAATTAGAAGATTACATGGAAGTGTAGGGATACTGGATCTAGAATTGATTATATTTTTACATCCAGTTCCTTAGTACCAATATTTTGAAAACACAAAGAAAATGTGATTTCAGATCATAAAGTAGTAATTTTTAAAGTTTTAAATCCAGTGGAGCAAAAGGTAGGGAGGAGTTTTTGGAAACTTAATAACTCTCTGCTGAAAGAGGATGATATTTATGAAGATTTTAGTAAGTGTTTTAAAAGATGGCAGAAGGAAAAGTTACATACTACAGATATTTAATATGGTGGGATATAGTTAAGAAAGAATAAAACGATATTTTTATTAAATTGGGCATTCAAAAAGCTAAGGAAAAAGAGAATTTTATACTAATCTGAATACTACAGTTAAAGGGAAATAAAAAATGTTTAGAGGCAAAGCTAAGATATTATTATTAAAAGCTGAGTCAACATGTAGAAGAAAGTGAAAAATGTATCGATATTTTTTTAGAAAGATCCAGTCTGCTAAAGATTTATTACAAAATAGAGGGGGATAAATCTAAAGCAGCATAATGGGGAAAGTAAATACATTTTATCAAACCTTATATGATACAAAAAAAAAAGTTAAAAAATCCCTTGTGTTCTAGAGGCTGACCCATCAATAAGGATTAAACAAGAGTGGATAGCATAATAAATGAAGCATGGACTTTGGGGATAATTGATAAGCACAAGGGATTTTTTAACCTTGACCATCCTAGAACACCAGTCTTTTCATACTACCCAAATTCATAAGAACTTACAGCATCCACCAGGACGCCCTATTGTGTCCAGAATTCAATCCTTACTTCAACCTTTGGGAATTTTTATAAAAACATACTTACAACCGATTGTGGCTATTACACAAAACATGTCTTAAAGATACTACAGAATTTCTTAAATATTTACGTGATATACAGGAATGTAATCCTGATTACTGTTGTGTATAATGGACATTGAATCCCCTACACCTCAATCCCCATGAGGAGGGATTGGGGGAGAGTGATAGAGGAAGCAATGTTGGAATATGGCTTTGATCATAATTGGGTTTTTTTTTATCCTTGATATACTTACCATATGCCTTAAAAAAACTTTTTTTGTTTCCACAAAGATGGTATTTGCAAGCCCAAGGTACTAGCATGGGCGCAAACTTTGCGCCATCATATGCGAATCTCTTTGTGGCTAAATTTGAAAAACATCATATCCTTAATAATGATATACTAAAAGGTAAAAATCATATATTATATACGATATTTGGACAATATCTTTTTTTATGTGGGAGGTTGACAACAATCTCCATCAATATGTGTATGAAACTGAATGAGGTACACCCAACCTTAAAATTCACATAATTATGATTATCATCGATAAGTTATTTGGTGTGCTGGTGAGCAAGTGGATGGCAAAACACCACTGACCTGTACGTTAAGACGACAGACCAGAAATAATCTCCTACTTGCCATAAGCTGTTATCCAAAAACACTATCAAGGGCTTACCATATAGCCAATTCTTAAGGGTGAGACGTATAGTCAAGATGAACATAATGTGAATTCAGGATGAATGAAATGATTAAGAAATTTGGAGATAGGGGTTACTGTAGAAAAACCCTCCAAAAAGACGCAGAGAAAGCGTTACCCAAAATAGGGGTATCTTTATAAAGAGAAAAGAAAAATGTGGAAACAACAGACTACCTTTGTATCCACCTTTAATACCCTATCTATCGAAATCAAAAACATAGTCACAACTAATTGGAAAATTTTACAGGCTGATCCTATACATGGGAAAACTATTTGATACCTTACCTCTATTTCCTATAGAGATTTTGAAACATTGGCTCAGAGTAACACAAAGTGAACTTATGGCACCAAAAAGAGAAAAAACAGATCTTTTTGGAGAAATGAAAAATGGAACATTCCCCTGCAGGAACTGACTGGCATGTATACCATTATATCAGGGACAGCATACATCACCCACTCAAAGGCCATACATCAAATTGAGGGACTTTGCCACGTGTAAAAGTAAAAGATGATATATCTATTTAAGGCCCTGTGGACGAGTATATGTGGGTAAAAACAAAACGCGAATCACTAAGAATAGAGAGCATAAAGAAATATCACACATTATTATGGAGGTATTAATAAAAACATGAAACCCCTATCAGCAAACACTTCTTTGAGAGAAAACATAGAGCAGCCCAATTACGATGGCAGGTCTTAGAAGTTGTCAAACAACATCAACGGGGTGGTAATGGTTTTGAACAACAGCTTTTACAACGTGAGATATTTTGGATGGATAATTGAATTCTTGGCACCCAAGGGTTAAATGAAGAGTGTAACATGCCGTGTTTCCTTTAATTTTTGATTCAGATACTTTCATCTAGGTATGGATTTCCTCAATGCGGATACCTTCTCCCGATAACTGATTCCTGAAATTGGATTTTCTTCCACAGCTCTCTGTATCATATTTTATTAACAACTGTGATTCAGGATTCCTCTCTTAAGGTAATACCGATTTATGTCTTTATAAACATTATATATCTTTGAGCTACTTGGAAGTCCTATAATTTTATCCACAGGAACAGATGTATATAAATTGTTACTTTACTGTTTTTATCCCACTTTGGATACACACGGAACTTTTAATGGCACTATTTTATGGATATTTATTCTTTGATACATTCTGGACCCCTTTTTTGCACTAAGACACTTTATAACCGATTGGACACTTGAGATATGAACCTTTTTGTATCCATTACGATCGGTAATTTACGATCGGTATCGATTGTAATTTACGATACCGTAATAAATGTGGCCCAAAGGGCCATATTATAAGACACGGTATCGCTTTTATCGATACCACGCTCGGTAAAAAATTATTGTTAATTTATGATGAGCTTAATTTACGATGAGCTTAACGATAATTATCGTAAATATACGATCATAATTTACCGCGCTTAAATCATAGATTTACGATCCCCCATAGCATACCTTTGCGGTAGATTACTACCGCATTGTACTCTACGACCGAATGTTCAAATTTACGTCTTCGATCGTAAATTAATTAACCTGGGGACTCGCTAAAAAGCGATACCACGGCTTTATAAATTTAAAAGCCTATTATAAATTTAAATTTGTAATTTAAAAACCTATTTATCACACCTAAACAGAGATATCCAAGAGTATTTAATTAAATCGTCAGATTTTAAAACAAAAGAAATACTGATGCGAGATGTGAAAATCTCCACAGTTACCACACAATACAATGGAATTCAACTTATAAAGATATTTCTCCTCTAACAATGATACAGAGGATGGAACTACTCCCAATAGTTTCTACGTTAAGGAAACATAATATTCCTACAGATGGGGTTTCCCCACCAAGATCACTGTATTAAGGATGGAAAGATACATACAATATCTTCTCCTGAAGATGGTATGAAAACCCTCACTTCTTAGAACTAACTCTCCTCTTAACCTCTTAAAAACACTTCTCTCCCTCCCAAACTAAAATGCAAATGGTAGCCATATAACACCAGATAACCATGATATACAACAAAGTAGTTTACTATTTCCCCTCACAGACTAATTGAAAATACATTGCCAACTGGCACAGAACTATCCTCCTAAACAAGGCATGTCTTTCCAGAAAACTGCAATGGAAGCATCTTCTGCATAACCCCAAAGTTTCATCCAAGTTACATATTTGTTATATTGTTTTTTTTTTACTTAAACTGTTTAGTCTGAAGATTTAATGACGCTTGGTACAATCATATTATAAGTCTAATTCTGAGAATTCTCTGTTTACAAATATCTACTACCTTAAAGGACATGTCCACCCCTGTAAATAACGTTTGGCACATAGTGGGTTCCTACCCCAGCCCAAACCACTATAAAAATTTTGAGAAAGTCCCCCAAACTCTACTTACCTTCCCTCTTTCCTCCACCGTACTGCCCACACTCTGTTTGCATGAAACTGCAAGCAGGGGGCCGGACGGCAGCCGCGTCCCTGATTGGCTGTGAGGCAGCCACTCATGGACGCAGCTGCTGGCTCACAGAATGCCGTAGGAGAGGTAAGGTTAAGTAGAGTGCAGGGGACTTTCTGAAAAATCTTTTATTGCAGTTGAGGCTAGGGGAAGGAACCCTACTATCTGCCAAAAGGATTTATTGCACTACAGAGTGGGGCCAGTATAGGATTAAGTTTAGTTTTGGGGGTGGATATGCCTTTTAACTATTTTGTCTAACCATCTAAATAATAGGAAAATCACTAACTCTGTAGGTAACTTGGATCATCACAATCTGCATGTTGAAATATATAACTAATACTATGGAATGTAGAAAATAAACCCGAAAAATGTTACATATAAATTACCATAAAAATTGTATCAGAATGTTAGAGTTAGGGTTATTTAATTTATGATTGTGGTCGTAAATGTACGGTCGCGACCGTAAATTTATGACCAACGTTTGTTAATTAACAAACGTTTGATCGTAGAATAACGTGCGGTAGTAAACTACCTCAATGGTTTTCTATGGGGATCGTAAATCTACGATTTCATTATCGTAGATTTACGTTCGGTATAGTAATTTACGATCAGTATTGTAAATTTATGAATCATTAAACCGATCGTTATCTCGATTGGTTTAACGACGTAAATTTACGATAACGATCGTTTTAAAGCCACATTATCGCTAAAAAGCAATAACGCGCGCTTTATAATTATGGCCATATTTACCAAATATCGTTATAGTTTTTTCACATCACCAAAAAATAACGATCGGTGTTCTGCGATACTGATCGTTTTTTCAATATCGATCGTAATTCTACGATATTGCCATCGTAAAATCGACTGTGCCAATATCATAGAATAACGGTATCCTACTATGACCGCCCTCCTTTAAAATTGAAGGAACCGCGCGGTCGTCGTAAATAGCAATCGTATTCTACAATATCGATTATTTCTACGATACCGATTGTTATTTTACGATAACGGCACCATAGATTACGCATGGCGATATCGTAGAATTACGATTGCTATCGTAGACACCTATCGTTATTTTACGGCGAAGGTAAAATACGGACCAAAAGGTCTCTGTTTTGGAGGGAAGCAAATAAATTTAAAACAGATATCATCTGGAGAATCAGGAAACCCACTTTAAAAGGGACAACTGCCCAACACTCAAAAACTGACACTAAACAATAAATGGAGTCTTATTGCAATTAGAACAACACTGGCATTTAAACAAATTAACTGTATCCAAGACAAAAACGGTAGATACTTGATTCGAGTCTGTGAAATTAACAATGTAGGAATATACTTTGGTCAATGTTTATGCCCCCACAATAAAACTATAGGTTTTTATAATACAATTAATAAAAAAAAAAAATAGCAAAAGACTACCTCTTGTGGAGATCTTTATTTGCAGTATTTACAACAAATAATTAAGACTATCCAACTGAACCCTTTTATTCATAGTGAGGACCTGTATGATGTGTGGTGGGCATTTAACATTAAGAAAAAGACTATTAGGGCTATGTACCAGAGTGCCGTTATCTGCTATTTGTGTCTTAAAGTCACGTTAACCAATGTATCAGCGTTACGTGACTTTAAGACACACTACACAGCACTTGCGACGTTAAGCAATATTGGGTCACACGTAACGGACTCAACCTATGTACTGAGCCATTACCGTCCTCTTAAGATGTAATTTCTAATGCCAGCAGATATCTGTTTTAAAATTCACAAAAGGCAAACTCCAGCCCAGTCCAGTGCTCAGTGAATTGCCTAAAGGGGCAATGGAGAGCGATAGTGACTCTCGTTACATAGCCCCTTATATGTTTTTTCAATGTTCACAAACTCTACTCCAGAATGATTATGGTTAGCAGACAAGCGGCTGTTCCAAAAAATAATAATAATTGTTTTGCCAATTATGTAGAATATATGTATGTCCAATATATGTATTAGAAAGTAGGGTATTGTAATACTTTTATGGACTAACAGTTCATTTAGTAGACAAGCTTTCGAGGGATCAACCCTCTTCCTCAGAGCAGATCAGAGCAGAACTGATTGAAAAAAGGTAATGGAAAGTAAGAAGCTAATTACATTAAATAACAAGATAATAACACCCCACCCCCCCAAAAAAAATAAAAATAAAAATAAATCCAGAATATACTGAGGAATGAGAGGGGGTAATAAATAGAGAAAACAGCATACTAGGATGGGCAACCAAATGGAAAGGAGAAGGTAGCAGGGGGGGTGGGGGAAGTGAGAAGGGATGCTGGATGAGAGAAAAGCAAACACTGAGAACTATGTCCATATTGTATACATCCACATATTTTTCTAACATACAATATATTCAACAGTTTATAGTGGGCTAGGAATCCCAATTCTTGGTTTAACCCATTGTTTTGGAGTCAAATAACAGAATCATTTGGCTTCAAATTTTTTTCTATCTTGGTTGCTGCCGAATGTCCCTTCAAGATCCGGGCGGGGATTTTCCATGGAGTGCCCTGTTTGTGCACAGTGGGAATAATGTGGTGTATGTTTACTATATGTGGATACAGATTATATATAATCTTTATACACACTACTATAAATTTAGGGATTTGTACAAAAAAAAAATAAAGGCAAGATGTTAAAAATAAAAGAAATCCTATGAAATCTTGGTTCTATTAGTATCACATCCCCTAAATTAATATTTTGATCTATTCATTGTAACATTGTTATTCAGTAGAAACACCACAGTGAAATACAACTGTTGTGCCAAGCTTAAATCAATCTTCCCCTAAATTTCCAACCAATAATAGATCAATAGGAGATCCATTGGATCATTTATAATTAAAGTTATCAGTATGTCTTCAATACTCACCCTCCCCATTAACTCACAACTGTCACTAGGGATTCTGTTAGGGAATCACTATTGGCAAATGTGTTAGAGAGGGATCATTATTGGTCCATGTGTTAGACATGAACACTATTGGTAAATGTGAGGTCCTATAAAGAACCCAGACTATCCTGTCATGTTTCAATCTTATTACATTTATCAGTTCAGGGCACAGGTTCAGGGCTTCTATGGGGTCTACTTGCTTAAATAATGTAATAAACCCATTAATAAACTCCTTCATTGGCTCATAGAAGTGGGCATGGAGATGTTTTCCTTTCAGCCCCCTTATAATATAGAGCAGGATAAGCAACCAGTAGATCTCCAGAGTTTGAAAACTACAACTCCCGCATTCCTCTACAAGCTCTCTGTAGTTAGGGTGAAATCAAACTACAACTCCCAGCATTCTCTACAAGCACACATTTCCCCAATCCTACCCTATAGCAGTGAAGTATGGGGCCCTGTCTCCTATTCAGACCCATCAAATGGGAATCTGGCCCACCAGAAATACTCCATCCGAATTTTGTAAGCACCTCCTCCAGGTCCATCGCAGTACATCAAACAGCGCTTGTCGGGCTGAGCTTGGCAGATTCCCATTACTGCTTGAGATGCAAAAGGGCCTATCATTCTGGGCTCACCTACAGAACAGTAGCCCCAACTCTTACCATTATAAGCCTCAATACACAACAAAGACCAGGAAAAGCCATGTGCACTGAAACAACTCATCAGCTCCCTACTAACATCAAACCCACACTCACGAGAACCTGTCTAAACCTCAAATTACAGCCGCCATAACCAAGAGCCAATTGGATTACGTGGTGATGGGAAGAAAGAATAAAAAGTCCCAGAAACTAACTATATACCAGGTACTGGACAGAGACAACAAACTAGCACCCTACCTGAGAATATCACAAACCCTAAGAGAAGACAAGTCCTGAGTCTCTAAGACTTGAGTGCACACAGCCTAGAATAGAATCTGGCTAACACAGACAGACATATAAACCAAAGAGAAACAGACTGTGCCAGCACTGTGACCAGGAACTTAAGAAGATAACAACCCACTTCCTTCTACAACTGCCCCAAATACAAAACAATACGGGACCCCCATTCAAGATGCTGTCGGACTTTATCCCAGACTTCAACTGCTTAGATGGAGAGAGAAAAACTCTATATCCTGCTGGGAGAGGATGAAGCCACAGTAAATATTGGGGCACACTATGTAACAGCATGTCACAGACTGAGAGAAGCTAAATGAATCTCAATGTCCAAGGATTACTTGCCCAATTATCCCTTTATCCTTCCCCAATCGACTTAAAGACTAAAACCCAATATACCCTTTATAGTACTGTCCTATATAATTATCCATTGTCCCATACCCATGTCCCCCTACCGTGAACCTCTAATACTAACATGTTTTATTGTTTTTATTATTTTTGTTTGCTTTGGCAAGGTCAAAAAGTAAATTGATCCTGCCAATAAAGCTCTTTTTGATTTGATTGATTTGATTTGTATCCAAACATCTTGGAGATCTACTGGTGCCTATCCTGATCTATAGATATCCCTCCTGTCCAGCAAATAGCAGGTCTCTTTTTGTCTATTGAAAGGGAATGGGAGGGGGTGGTGGTGGAGGTATGTGAGAGTGAGAGAATGTTTTTACTAAGGATGTCCCATGTTTTTACAAAGGAAGTGACATATATCTTGTGCAACTTCCTACTTCCCTACTAACACTCAGAAAATGTTTTGATTGCAACCACTGCTGTCAATCTATATTAAGCACACCATTTGGATACAACACTAAAAGGGAAGTGAGAAATATGTTCCTTTGTAAGCTTTCATTGCCCTCTGTAAAACTTCCTGGGTGTGGCTTAACACTCCATTTTGAAGATACCATTACAAACCAGGAGTGGGGCACTAAGTACTTTTATTATTTATATATTTTGCCCTTATTTAACTTTCTATATACTATATGATTAATACATATTTGTTAATATTGATATAACTATTTGTTTGTGCTTAAACACAAACACTGTCCTATGTATATTACTTTTTACCCACCCCCACCAACATAGTACCTCCGACAAAAACCCAATGTATTCCCATGAAATTATAAATGTATTTATATAATATAAGGGATTACAACCATGGGCAGCCATGCATGGTGGCAGAGCTTTGGCTGTGTTTGCAGAGTTTGATGTCCACCCTTGGACACATCTGCAAGGAGTTTGTATGTTCTCCGCTGCTGCGTGGGTTTCCTCCGGGAATTCTGCTTCCCCCCCACAATCATAAAGACATACTGAGAGTGGTTTAAGGCGTACATAAAGTGATTAGAATGTAAACTCTTCGGCCAGGCCCTGATATGAATTGAGTAAATAATTGTAAAATATTGCAGATACGTAGCGCTATATAAGAAATTCTGGAATGCCATAATCTTTCATTATAACTAAATTTCAACAATTAAAATGATGATTCTACCTAAATTCTACAGTTACCTCTTGAAAAATACCATCACATTCCCCTGCATTCTTTGGTCAACAAATAGACTCTTTTCAAATTTTCCTTTGGAATAATAAAACACAAAGTAAGTATGTTAACACTTACAAAAACCAGACGGCGGGAGGAATAGATATGCCCCATAAAGAGATACTACGAAGCCACAATATTAGCCCTACTTAAACATTGGTGACAAAAAAAAACACAGAATGTCCATGTTTACTAGTAAATCAACTTAATTCCAATCACTCTGAGAGCATTGATGGGAAAATATTATTTGACCAAACACCAAAACTTCCCTACCCCATCTAAACACAGCCTCTAAACATGGCAAAAATAGCATGGCAAGTCACACAAAAATTAAGAATCTACGGAGAAAATATTCTTAAATTTATCAAGAAAAATTGGATACCCAATTATAGCAACACACAGAAATGGCTCTTTTGAACATGGATTAAAACACCAATCTTACACATGGTTCTGGCTACCATAAATTCAATATGTGGAAAATGGAAATCCAGATCCATTCCAACTCTGATAGAATAAATAATAGATAGAATTAACAAAAACTACGAAGAAATATTTAGCCTTACCCATGGTACTACCACCATAAATTTGTACAGAAATGGAACTGGGAAAGACAAATATCTAATAATATCTTGGTGAATGACAAAATAAAATTAATTCTTTAAGAATTTATTTAATGTAACAGATACTGTACAAACTGTATTGTATTTTTATTATACAAATATCTCAGACATATGTACCAACTCTAATAATGATATATTTCTTAAAATGTTAATGTTACGAAAATGATACACTCTTAAATAAAAAGCAATAAATAAGGGAAAAAAAAGGAATAACAATTGAATTTTTCTGAGGTTTTGAGACAGTTTAAAATGTGATCTTTTGTGCTTTTTAAGTAAGTTTTGGATAAGATTTACCAAGATCTTGAGAAAGGGAAATTATTACTTTACTCCCAAAGAAAGGTATAAAACTCAGTTAAAGATCTGTAGGCCAATAATACTTTTAAACATGGATTACAAGATTTATGCAAAAATTCTTTCAATAAATTAAAGAAGTTATTGGGCACGTAATTCATTCTAACAAGCAAGGACAGTTGTGGTATGCGTAGTCGTAGAATTCACCATGCCACATAGGGGTGTTCCTAGGGTTTTTGACACCTGAACACCTTTTAAAATGCTGCCTATTGGCAGACTGTGGTGCACATGAAGTGGGCGTGGCTTTATTAGAATACAAGACGTGGCTTGTGGAGGTGGGTATGGTTGCTGGCTAACACTGACTGGTGAACTGGAGGGCTACTTAACACTAATTGGTAACTGCGGCATTAATGCAGTATTGCAGAAGGAGGATTTTTTAACTGCCGTCTTTTAAGTAGGTGTGCGCCCTGGCGCAAATGTTTCAGTTTGCTTCATGGAGGGGCACCCCTGATGCCACTTACTTAATTAAAGATTCTATACGGTATGTGAAAGACAGGTCAAACTTGGCAGTTTAATCTTTAGATTTCGAAAAAGCTTTGATCGCATATCTCACGTTTTTCCTTTTTAATTTTTTATGCCAAATAGAGTTCCTGATAATTTTTCATCATTTTTAAAAACATTATCATATATTGTACCAGTCAGTTTTAGTTAATGGTTTTATTGAAATTTGGTATCAAGCAAGAATGTTTCCACTGCTTTTTATATGTCCATGACCCTTTATGTTCCCATCAAACAAGATACAATGATCCAGGGTGTCCATGTTCCGGGTGTGGAAGGTTACAGACAAAAATACTTGGGCACATGGATGATACACATACTTTGTAAGGATGATTCTTCTATTAGAGAGTAATTCAGAGACAGAAATTTCTGTGCTGCATCGGGTTTTCAATACAATGTTAATAAAGCAGTCGTATTAGAGATTTAAGAAATCCATAGATTACCAAATGCAAAAGACAGAATTGAAGCAATTTTAGGTATAGTTTTTTAAAATGATGGAAAAGAATCTTGGGATATCGCTACACAGAAAATTAATAAGAGAGTAACTTCTTGGACTAGAACATCAATTATGCATGGAAGGACTTTATTGATTAAAATGGTTTGAATTCCCATTTATTGCTGTCCTCCACCTGATTTACTTTGAATCATGTTATTAGTCATGTTTTGTTTTTATCTGGGGCTTAAGAATGGAGGAGGTGTAAACGTATTTACATGTGTAAACTCCAAAAGGGTGGTAAAGCTGTTCCAGATATAAACTTTTTTATATATACAAAATATTTGTTCCTGTGCCTTCAAGCTTTTGAAACAATGCTTAATCGTCTTTCTTTGGTCAATAACTGCAGGTATGATTTTTAGAGAATTACGGATGGTATCAACTGTCTTTGAAGTCTCCCCTGTTTTTTTAAGATTTTATCATCGATAATTATAGAACTAACTTGCCAAGGAAAAGTTTGAAGAACTTTTAACAAATTACATCTAAAGAAATATTTTCTTCTACGTGAAAATTTGATTCCCATAGCAGATATATCAGAAAAATGAAACTAAAAATGTTTGGGTTAGGGTAAATTACAAGTAACTTATTTGTCATAAAGATCTCAGCATGGGCTTTGTGTTCATTCATTTGTGTCTTCCGAATAGGTATTCCAGCCCAAGTGAGGTGTGGCCAAATGCCCAAGGAGCATTTGTTACGAAGAAGACACTGTAAAACATTTATTATGGGACTGTTTCTATGCAAAACAATTATGGAAAACTAAATACCCACTTTAAATATATATATATATAAAAATTGTATTATTGAAAATTGTATTTTTGTTATATATTGTGATTCATTTATCTATTTGTCAAGTGGTATTTTTGTGTAGTATAGTAATATTATTAAGGTTGAATAAAGAATATGTCCATCCATCAACCCCCCTAGCAATTTCCTGCCTAATCTGTTGATCCAGGCGGAAGGCAAAAAAAAACCCCACCACCAAATTATGAAGGGGGAAAACATTCTTCCGGAACTCCAAGTGGCAATCGGAAATTTCCCTGGATCAACGCTACTTTTTGTATCAAACTAAGTAACTTGCAACATCCTTGTTTGCGGAAACTCATCCAGGCTTTTTTTTTTAAACTGCTACTGAACCTGTCATACAACGTCCATTGGAAGACAGTTTCATAGCTTCCGTTCTCACAGTGAAAAAACCTTTCCGAACTTGAAAGCCTAACCTTTTTTCTCAGTTTACATATTGTAACTTTTCCAGTCTGTCTTCATATTGCAAGCTCCCCCAATCCCCTTATTAATTTAGTTGCCCTTCTCTGAACCCTTTCCATTTCAAAGATGTCCTTTTTGTACACATGATACACTGCAATTCCAAATGAGGCCTTACCAATGCATTGTAAAGAGGAAAATACATTGTCCTCCCTTGAATCCATACTACCTATCTTTATACAAGTCAATACCATGCTGGCTCTGGCTGTTTGCCACCTGGCCTGCTTGCTTCCTTAAGTTTGTTATCCACCAAAACTCCAAGATCCCTTTCCAAAAGGGATTTCACTTAACACAGAGTCCAAAATGCATCACCTTACATTTATCAACATTGAATCTCCTCTGCCACTTAGCAGCTCAATGTACAATCTATCTAGATCCCCTCCCTGCAACGATTGCACATCCTCTGAAGTTTTTAATGGTAGACAAGTTGCAATTAAAGTCCCCCATAAATGAGCACACTCCCCAAACTTGCAGCCCTTGCCAACTGCATATGAGCTTGACTCATCCTCCTCTCTGCTAGCATTTGGTGCTTATAGCAGACACCAACAATGACCATTACCCCCTTCACTGTTGCCTAACTTCCACCCATATTGCCTCCACTTTACACCATACGCCAGTTCTTCTTCTTTACTCCTCCCCCTTTCCTTTTTTCTTCTGACCTGCCTAAACAAGGCATATCCTTCTAAATTTACAGCCCCTCGTGAGAAACTGTTCAACCAGGTTTCTGCTATACCTATTACATCAACTACACAGTCATGCCCCTCCATTCCCTCTATTATTTTAGTTGCCCATCTCTGAACTGCTTCCATTCCAAGATGTCCTTTTGTATATGGGATTCCAAACTGCACCACAATATTCACAATGACACCTTACCTTGCCTTGTAACAGAGGGGGTATAATGTTTTTTTGCTCTTGAATCTATTCCCATCTTTATACAAGACACATATCTGCTAGCTCTAGCCATTGCTGCCTGGCATTGTTTGCTATATACTAAGTCTTATCTACCAGAACCCCCAAATCTTACTCCAGTCAAGATTCTCTCAACACAGTTATTTAGGTGTAGGTGGCACCAGGATAGCTAAACCCCAAATGCACTCACCTTACATTTATCAACATTGAATCTCATCTGCCATTCTGCTGCCCATTTGATAATCTATCTAGGTCAGCTTGCAGCAATTGCCATCATTTGAAGTTTCCAAAGCTCTGCATAGTTTAGTGTCACAATCAAACACTGAGACCTTGCTCTCAATGCCCCCTTCTAGCCATTTATAACAGATTAAAAAGAAGTGGCCCCAGTACGGAACCTTGAGGCACTCCACTTAGACTTAGGTCCCACAGATGTAGCCCCATTGACCACCACGCTCTGTTTGCGATCCAGTAACCAATCTCTCTCCATGTAACATGTTTTTTTTCTAGCCAACTGTCCTTAGTTTATCTCAACGCTTTAGGCAAAATCAAGTATACGCCCACATCTACTGCTATGCCAGATACAATTAATTATTAATAATTATAAGTTAATTTGTCTGGCACAATACTATTTCTCATGTAATCCATGCTGACTACACTAAAAGATCAGTTTTGGGGACAAAGTGAAAGATATGAAGCCCGTAACCAAGTTTTTTATCACCTTAACCTACCACTGATGTTAGGCTTACAGGTCTATAGTTACCTGGTTGGGGAACAACTACCTTTTTTGAATAGGGTATTCACATTGTTTTTTATTTCAATCCTCGCCACATCACCAGACAAAAGTGAATCTGAAAAATAGAGAACATTGCTTTCCTGAGAATTTTTGCTATTATTTTTATTGTTTAATTTTGAATAGTTTTTGAAGCATATTTACATTTTTGTGTGTGATATAGCAAGCACATCACACTGGTCCCCCTGCACTTCCTGTTGTTATAACCATGTCAGTGGATGACAGTCAAACTTGCCATGTCTCCTCCTCCTCTTGCAGCCCCCCTCCTCTTGCAGCCCCCCTGGCCCCTCCCACTCATGGGGCCAATTTAATCAGATATAGTTTATCTTTTTTTTTTTTTTTTTTTTTTTTTTTTTTTTTTTTTTTAACGATTTGCCATAGAAACGATCAGTTGTTCTCCTATAACCTGATCGTTTAGTTTACGATATGATGTCGTAATTCTACGATTTATTGCCATCGTACATCTCAGTGCCGATCATCAGAGAAATAATGATCAGTATCGTAGAATAACAATCGTTATTTTCCGACGACTGCGGGACTTCCTTTAAAAAGTGACGGAACCGTGCCGTCCATCGTAAAATAATGATCGTTATTCTAGGATACCATCGTTATTCTCTACAATATCTACACCATAGATTTACAAGGTTTACGTAGAATTACGATCGATAAAGTAAAATAACGATCAGGTTATTGTAAACACCCACCGATCGTTTCGTTTACGGCGAGCGTAAAAAAAGATAACCATATTTTGATAAATATGCCCAATGGACTCCAATGGCCCTCCATTTGCAGGCCCCCCTTGCCCCTTCCCTTACCAGCCCTATGGGCCCCTCCACCTCAGGTTTGCCTAAACCCCCCCACTATGGCTGCCATTGGCCCGCCCACTCCTGGCACGGTGTTCCCATCACTTATGGGTGCTCGGGCCCCCACCTACTATGGGGGGCCATGGCCACTCAGACACACCCTCCTACAACAACTGTAAAACAGCTTTTTTAGGCATGAGTGGTTTAGGACTTGGGAGTACAGCTGATACTGAATAGCTTAAACATATATGGTGGGTACGCCGCTCCCTCTCCCCTAAAGAGCAAAAGCTCCCTTACCGATATAAAGTGAAATATGGGCTTTCTTCTTATAGTCAGAAAGTTACCGTCACAGCCTCATGTTATGTAATATATCAATAATGGGACAAAGGGAAAGCCTGGCCATTTCTCGAAGAATGCTGGTAGTTTCAGATACATGACCAAGTTATTTTGATCATATACCACATCACTTTCCTGTCTAGCAAACAGAAACTGGATTGTCTAATTTTTTTTCTATGAGCTAAGGGAGGGGGGGCGTAGGGGAGGGAGTAAATGTGTGAATCTGAAAGAATTTGTTATTTGCTCACGACTGTAATTTTTACAAACATCACATAATTGGATGTAATACAGAACTCCCTTACACTTCCGTCTTTGTCATTACAATGCCTAAGAAGATTTTTTTTATTTGCCAACAGTGTAGAAGTCGAGACCCTCATTGGGATGTTTAGTAAATCCAACTTCCATTAGTGTCCACATGGAGATCCTTTACCACACTGTAGAGAGTAAGCTACACCACCATTTTTGAGTTCTCCATTCAAACTTCTAGGGGTGTCAAGTAAGATGGGGTTGGGTCTGACATGAACCCAGAATCCGACACAACAACTCCTCCGTCTTCCGAAAGTCTGATGATCCGTCTAATCCATGGATCGTCTGGATTCCGGGACTTCAGAGTGCATTTTTCGAATAGATTTTTGAATGTCCAAGAGCTATTTTTTTTATATTTATTTTAGTTTTGAAAATAGCATATGAGTTCGAGAAAGCTTGAAAATATGATTGGAACTTCGAAATGGTCTCCGATCGTATTTTCGGATATTTTCCGATGCTCAAGGGCTATTTTTGAAAATTCTCAAAAATAGACTCCATACATTCGAAAATTATCGAAATTTCATTCAGTTTCAGATTTTTGGATCTTCGGATTTTTTCCTGAGACTGGGAATCCCAAAAAGGAACAAAACTAGTGGTTTTGCGGCCATCTCTAGTGTCAAGTTCAATACGTATACTATATTAATTGTATATCATTTGCTTGTAATTCATTAGTAATATAGTATTTACTTTGTATAGTGTTATTTGTTATGATGTTTTAATTAAAGGGTATGTCCACCCCTAACCGATTCGATTTTAATATTCTGCTCCGCCATGTCCCCCAGCCCCAACCGCATTGTTTTTTTTTTTTCAAAAAGCTCCCCAAAACCTTACTTACCACCAAACCTCACCCCCGCTCCTCCGCCGCACTGCCGCCCCTCTGCTTGCTAGCAAAAGCAAGCAGAGGGGCGTGACCTGGCAGTCGCGTCTGTGATTGGCTGAGGCGGCATCCATCACGGACGCGCTGCCGGTCATTCAGTGCAAGTTTTGGGGAGCTTTTTTAAAAAAAAAACATGCGGTTGGGGCTGGGGGACATGGGGGAGCAGAATATTAAGGGTGTTTAATGCTAGGGGGAGGTATCGTAGAACGGGAGGGAGAGGGAAGGGAGAGGGAGGGGGGAGAAGGGCTGCAGTGCGCATGGCACATCTCTACCGGAGGCAAGACAGGCAGAGCCCTCTATCCCCTGTTGGTATGTTTTGGGACGTTGGGGGGGGGGTTTTCCGGATTAACCCTATGGAGTCTGGGATGTGAGGTAAGGATTAAACTACACTACATGGTGGGGCCCAGTAGTTGGGGGGATTATAGTTTTGGGGGTGGACATGCCCTTTCAATTAGTGCAATTACACACATACATACAGACCTTTCCTAAGTGTAATAGTATTATATACCCCCACCTAATTAGTTGCTCCTAAAACTCAATGCGATCTCTGTAAAAACATAAATCTAATAGTATATATATCTATATATATTATATATATATATATAATATATATATATATAAAATAATGTCTGTATGTATGTTTGTATGTTCCAGAAAAACTTCCAAATGGCTGCGGACAATTTTCATGCGACTTGGTATACCTTATTGTTAAGGATCTGAATAAAAGCATAGGCTACTTTACACAACTTTTAAAAATGGCTCCGTACCCTCTTTTCCCAACATTTTTTAAGGTAATTACCCTGTGTCTGCCACTGGTGGTGAATCAAGCACAAGTTAATTGGCACACCTTCTAAATATAAGATTGTTCATAGGGCATACTAATCTATTGCTTTAATTTGTTCTGTTGTTGCTGTGATAGGAGGATAAAGCTGTCAAATAAATGAGGAGTAGCAGAACATGTGATTTCTTTAGATCGAAATGGACATTCTTTTTGTTACATGTTCAAAAGAACATGCATCTATGTATTCCTTGCAATGCTCTTTCATGTCCATACTCATGACAAATTTGACGAAACACATCCATTCCATCATAAAATAAATCCCTATTAAACTTTCTAATACTAAAACGTGCTTGTGGAAAATGCCTTTCTTAAATGTGACTGAATATTTCTTTTCCCAGTCCATAGTCCAAATGGATTAACAATATTATGACAAATTTTCCTTGTCACAGTATAAAGAAAGCCAAGTTGTGATGTCTTCTTAAGGTACATTGGATTATACATTTAAATCACCAAATTCTTATTATCTTCTACTTCATAATGAGGGATCACTTTAATTCCTTTGAGTGAATCATGATCGCGAAACGTTCAATCCTCTTTATAAAGTCAATACATATTTTCTTGTTAACAAAGGTTATTCATAATGCCTCTAGCATGGTAGACTTGCAGTGCCAAAATCTTTTCTGCAGACAAACGAAAATTCCAAAAATAAAATCTTCACGATGTATTCAATTCCTCTGTCTTTCTTTTCTCCTCTCCAAACGCCAATCTCACAGAATTGTTTACCCCGCATACGCTGTGATTTCTGCATTTTTGGCCGCCCCATAGCTGGTAACTTCTTCAACCTTCCAAGAAAAATCTTAAGTATACAGAAGCTAACAAAAAAAAACAACTGACTGCAGAAAACAGCTAGCCTACCATCCAACAGAGAAATATGGTATCTCCCCTGCCAGGTAAGTATGAGTTGGATGGGGAAAGCCTGCCGCTGCAGCCTGGCCGACCCCCTGACGACTTAAGGGGTGAGTCAGCTGCACTGAGTCAAAAGCTTGCTGTGCTCCCTTCGAATCCACCTCATGAAGGTTGGGGGCCCCTGTGCAACCCCACCATTCCAACTCGAAAACTTCGATGACCTCACACTTCCCATGGTGCTTAGCAGCAAGTGTATCTCCATATGAAGACATGCCCCTGGCAGGCAGATTGGCTGATGGGAAGGCAGAGGCACATCCCCTGCATAAGCCATCAGACCCTGCCCATCGCACAGCAGAGGTTGCACAGCCCATGCGGGGGCAGCAGAGCTCCTGCAAGCCCAGAACCTGATCATACCTTTGGAGCAGGGTATGGCCACAGCAGCTGGAGGGACCCGACCCCTGGCTTGCATTTCTTTATACACAGAACATTCAGGGGAAGACAAAACTCATTATACAAAGATTGAGAGGAGTGAATCATTTAAAAGGCAAGATGCTGAGAGTTTATTTTCAGGATTAATAAAAGATGGTGCATCAAAATTGGCTTCTGATTCCAAGAAAGAAAAATATTCCAGTGGGGTAGATTGTCCTAATTCAGATTCTGAGTTTATTCCAGACATAGATTCACATGTTCCTAATGAGATGGAAGGCTCAACACCTGATGACGTTAAAGGTGAAGAACAGAACTTATTAAATATTGGGAGGGAAAGAGTAAAAAAAAAATCAATCTTCTTCCAGTGAATATTCTTCCATATTACTCATTACTTCCATTACTGAAATTTCTAGAGCCAAGAAAGAGAGGACAAACCCACCAAAGAAAAGTGAAGAGAAGTCTTGGGCTGAGGTCGCAGCAAGTAATCCAATGGAGGATTTCGATCTTAGCCCTACACTTTCTGATGAGTGTTTAAAAGATAAATTTTGTGGGGAAGAGAGTCCCGCAAGTTCACAATACCCAGCATCCTTTGGTCTTGAGTTTTTAAATTATGACACAGTACAACAATTTAAAGAAGTACTGGGAATGGAAGTCTCAGGGAATGATATGGAGTTACAATAAGTTTTTGATAAAGTTTAGTACCTATATCTTAGCTCTAAATGGTTTATCTTTCAATGTGCATTGTATAAAAAGTAATTTAAGAAGAATGACTGTTTTTAATTTTTTAGCAATTTAATGTGACTATGTTTTTCTTGCAAGAATGTGCTATTCCACATATGTTAAATCACGAGTACTTTGAAAGAGACTGGACTTTCGGTCCCTCAGTGTGGTCTGGTTCAAATGTACACAGGAATGCAGGAGTTGCCATTCTTTTTAAAAGGACCAGTGAAGATCAATCGAATACAAGAAATTTTACTTGGGAGAGCTTTGTTTGTTTTTGTTTTAATTGATGGTATTGTGTGGGATCTTTTGAATGTGTATGCCTCACCATATACAAAAGACAGAATTGAATTATTTGAAACTTTGAATATGTTTATGGCAAATGAAAGGCCAAACATATTAGCAGGTGATTTTAATTGTGTTTTAAATGGTTTCGATAGATTTCGATCAAACAATAGGAATATTAATAGGTCGCCCAATCTTCTCAAAACTATTGTGACAGACAATAATTTGAAAGACCTTTTTATGATTTTAAATAAAAATGATAAATGCATCTCTTAAATTAGAAGATTACATGAGATTGTAGGGATACTGGATCTAGAATTGATTATATTTTTACATCCAGTTCCTTATACCAATATTTTGAAAAACACAAGAAAATGTGATTTCAGATCATAAAGTAGTAATTTTTAAAGTTTAAATCCAGTGGAGCAAAAGGTAGGGAGGAGTTTTTGGAAACTTAATAACTCTCTGCTGAAAGAGGATGATATTTATGAAGATTTTAGTAAGTGTTTTAAAAGATGGCAGAAGGAAAAGTTACATACTAAGATATTTTAATATGGTGGGATATAGTTAAAGAAAGAATTAAACGATATTTTATTAAATTGGGCATTCAAAAAGCTAAGGAAAAAGAGAATTTTATACTAATCTGAATACTACGTTAAGGGGAAATAAAAAAATGTTTAGAGGCAAAAGCTAAAGATATTATTATTAAAAGCTGAGTCCAACATGTAGAAGAAAGTGAAAAATGTACTCGATATTTTTTTAGAAAGATCCAGTCTGCTAAAGATTTAATTACAGAAATAGAGGGGGATAATCTAAAAGCAGCATAATGGGGAAAGTAAATACATTTTATCAAACCTATATGTAACAAAAAAAAAAGTTAAAAAATCCCTTGTGTCTAGAGGCGGACCCATCAATAAGGATTAAACAAGAGGTGGATAGCATAATAAATGAAGCATGGACTTTGGGGATAATTGATAAGAACACAAGGGATTTTTTAACCTATGACCATCCTAGAACACCAGTCTTTTACATACTACCCAAAATTCATAAGAACTTACAGCATCCACCAGGACGCCCTATTGTGTCCAGAATTCAATCCTTACTTCAACCTTTGGGAATTTATAAAAACATACTTACAACCGATTGTGGCTATTAACAAAACATGTCTTAAAGATACTACAGAATTTCTTAATATTTGTGATATACAGGAATGTAACCTGATTTACTGTTGTGTATAATGGACATTGAATCCCTCTACACCTCAATCCCCCATGAGGAGGGATTGAGAGTGATAGAGGAAGCAATGTTGGAATATGGCTTTGATCATAAATGGGTTTTTTTTTATCCTTGATATACTTACCATATGCCTTAAAAAAACTTTTTTGTTTCCACAAAGAATGGTATTTGCAAGCCAAGGTACTAGCATGGGCGCAAACTTTGCGCCATCATATGCGAATCTCTTTGTGGCAAATTTGAAAAACATCATATCCTAATAATGATATCTAAAAGGTAAAAATCATATATTATATCCGATGTGGACAATATCTTTTTTTATGTGGGAGGGTGACAAGCAATCTCTCATCAATATGTGTATGAAACTGAATGGTACACCCAACCTTAAAATTCACATTAATTATGATTATCATCAGATAAGTTATTTGGATGTGCTGGTGAGCAAGATGGATGGCAAAATCACCACTGACCTGTACGTTAAGACGACAGACAGAAAATCTCCTACTTGCCATAAGCTTTATCCAAAAACACTATCAAGGGCTTACCATATACCAATTCTTAAGGGTGAGACGTATAGTTCAAGATGAACATAAATGTGAATCAGGATGAATGAAATGATTAAGAAATTTGGAGATAGGGGTTACTGTAGAAAACCCTCCAAAAAGACGCAGAGAAAGCGTTAGCCCAAAATAGGGTATCTTTATAAGAAGGAAAAGAAAAATGTGGAAAACAACAGACTACCTTTGTATCCACCTTTAATACCCTATCTATCGAAATCAAAAACATAGTCACAACTAATTGGAAAATTTTACAGGCTGATCCTATACATGGGAAACTATTTGATACCTTACCTCTATTTTCCTATAGAGATTTTGAAACATTGGCTCAGAGTTAACACAAAGTGACTTACTGGCACCAAAAAAGAAAAACAGATCTTTTTTGGAGAAATGAAAAATGGAACATTCCCCTGCAGGAACTGACTGGCATGTAATTCCATTATATCAGGGGACAGCATACATCACCCACTCAAAGGCCATACGATCAAATTGAGGGACTTTGCCACTGTAAAAGTAAAAGAGTGATATATCTATTTAAGTGCCCTGTGGACGAGTATATGTGGGTAAAACAAAACGCGAATCCACATAAGAATAGAGGAGCATAAAAGAAATATCACACATTATTATGGAGGTATTAATAAAAAACATGAAACCCCTATCAGCAAACACTCTTGAGAGAAAACATAGAGCAGCCCAATTACGATGGCAGGTCTTAGAAGTTGTCAAACAACATCAAGGGTGGTGGATTTTGAACAACAGCTTTTACAACGTGAGATATTTTGGATGGATAAATTGAATTCTTTGGCACCCCAAGGGTTAATGAAGAGTGTAACATGCCGTGTTCCTTTAATTTTTGATTCAGATACTTTCAATCTAGGTATGGATTTCCTACAATGCGGATACCTTCTCCCGATAACTGATTCCTGAAATTGGATTATTCTTCCACAGCTCTCTGTATCATATTTTATTAACAACTGTGATTCAGGATTCCTCCTTAAGGTAAACCGATTATGTCTTTATAATACATTATATATCTTTGAGCTACTTTGGAAGTCCTATAATTTTATCCACAGGAACAGATGTATATAAATTGTTACTTTACTGTTTTTATCCCACTTTGGATACACACGGAACTTTTAATGGCACTATTTTATGGATATTTATCTTGATACATTCTGGACCCCCTTTTTTGCACTAAGACACTTTATAAACCGATTGGACACTTGAGATATGAACCTTTTTTGTATCCATTACGATCGGTAATTTACGATCGGTATCGATTGTAAATTTACGATACCGTAATAAATGTGGCCCAAAAGGGCCATATTATAAAGACACGGTATCGCTTTTATCGATACCACGCCTCGGTAAAAAATTATGTGTAATTTATGATGAGCTTATTTACGATGAGCTTAACGATAATTATCGTAAATATACGATCATAAATTTACCGCGCTTAAATCATAGATTTACGATCCCCCATGCATACCTTTGCGGTAGATTACTACCGCATTGTACTCTACGACCGATGTTCAAATTTCGTCTTCGATCGTAAATTAATTAACCTGGGGACTCGCTAAAAAGCGATACCACGGCTTTATAATTTAAAAGCCTATTTATAATTTAAATTTGTAAATTTAAAAACCTATTTATCACACCTAAACAGAGATATCCAAGAGATATTTAATTAAATCGTCAGATTTTAAAACAAAAGAAATACTGATGCGAGATGTGAAAATCTCCACAGTTACCAGCACATACAATGGAATTCAACTTTATAAAGATATTTCTCCTCTAACAATGATCCAGAGGATGGAACTACTCCCAATAGTTTCTACGTTAAGGAAACATAATATTCCTACAGATGGGGTTTCCCACCAAGATCACTGTATTAGGATGGAAAGATACATACATATCTTCTCCTGAAGATGGTATGAAACCCTCACTTTTAGAACTACTCTCCTCTTAACCTCTTAAAAACACTTCTCCTCCCAAACTAAAATGCAAATGGTAGCCATATAACACCGAATAACCATGATATATACACAAAGTAGTTACTATTTCCCCTCACAGACTATGAAAATACATTGGCCAACTGGCACAGAACTATCCTCCTAAACAAGGCATGTCTTTCCAGAAAACTGCAATGGAAGCATCTTGCCATAACCCCCAAAGTTTCATCCAAGTGTACATATTGTTATAAATGTTTTACTTAACTGTAGTCTGAAGATTAATGACGCTTGGTACAATCATATTATAAGTCTATTCTGAGAATTCTCTGTTTACAAAGTATCTACTACCTAAAGGACATGTCCACCCCTGTAAATAACTTTGGCACATAGTAGGTTCCTCCCCAGCCCCAACCACTATAAAATTTTTTGAGAAAGTCCCCCAAAACTCTACTTACCTTCCTCTTTCCTCCTCCACCGTACTGCCACCTCTGTTTGCATGAAACTGCAAGCAGGGGGCCGGACCGCAGCCGCGCCCTGATTGGCTGTGAGGCAGCCAATCATGGACGCAGCTGCGGCTGCACAGAATGCCGTAGGAGAAAGGTAAGGTAAGTAGAGTGCAGGGACTTTCTGAAAAATCTTTTATTGCATTTGAGGCTAGGGGAAGGAACCCTACTATTGCCAAAAGGATTTTATTGCACTACAGAGTGGGGCCAGTATAGGATTAAGTTATAGTTTTGGGGTGGATATGCCTTTTAACTTATTTTGTCTAACCATCTTAAATAATAGGAAAATCACTAACTCTGTAGGTAACTTGGATCATACAATCTGCATGTTGAAATATATAACTAATACTATGGAATGTAGAAAATAACCCCAAAAATGTTACATATAAATTACCATAAAATTGTATCAGAATGTTAGAGTTAGGGTTTTAATTTATGATTGTGGTCGTAAATGTACGGTCGCGACCGTAAATTTAGACCAAACGTTTGTTAATTAACAAACGTTTGATCGTAGAATAACGTGCGGTAGTAAACTACCTCAATGGTTTTCTATGGGGATCGTAAATCTACGATTTCATTATCGTAATTTACGTTCGGTATAGTAAATTTACGATCAGTATTGTAAATTTATGATCATTAAACCGATCGTTAATCTCCGATTGGTTTAACGACCGTAAATTTACGAACGATCGTTAAAAGCCACATTATCGCTAAAAAGCAATAACGCGGCTTTAAAATATGGCCATATTTACCAAATATCGTTATAGTTTTTCACATCACCAAATAACGATCGGTGTTCTGCGATACTGATCGTTATTTTACAATATCGATCGTAATTCTACGATATTGCCATCGTAAATCGACTGTGCCAATATCATAGAATAACGGTATCCTACTATGACCGCGCAGCTCCTTTAAAAATTGAAGGAACCGCGCGTTCGTCGTAAAAAGCAATCGTTATTCTACAATATCGATTATTATTCTACGATACCGATTGTTATTTTACGATAACGGCACCATAGATTTACGATGGCGATATCGTAGAATTACGATTGCTATCGTAGACAACTATCGTTATTTTACGCGAAGGTAAAATACGGACCAAAAGGTCTCTGTTTTGGAGGGAAGCAAATAAATTTAAAACAGATATATATTGGATCAGGAAACCCACTTTAAAAGGGACAACTGCCCAACACTCAAAAACTGACACTATACAACAATAAATGGAGTTCTTATTGCAATTAGAAACACACTGGCATTTAAACAAATTAACTGTATCCAAGACAAAAACGGTAGATACTTGATTCTAGTCTGTGAAATTAACAATGTGAATATACTTTGGTCATGTTTATGCCCCCACAATAAAACTATAGGTTTTATAATACAATTAATAAAATAAAAAAATAGCAAAAGACTACCCTCTTTGTGGAGCTTATTTGCAGTATTTACAACAAATAAATTAAGAACTATCCAACTGAACCCTTTTATTCATAGTGAGGACCTGTATGATGTGTGGTGGGCATTTAACATTAAGAAAAGACTATTAGGGCTATGTACGAGTGCCGTTATCTGCTATTTGTGTCTTAAAGTCACGTAACCAATGTATCAAGCGTTAACGTGACTTTAAGACACAACTAACAGCACTTGCGACGTTAAGCAAATTTGGTCACGTAACGGACTCACCTATGTACTGAGCCATTAACGTCTCTTTAGATTGTAATTTCTAATGCAGCAGATAGTCTGTGTTAAAGATTCACAAAAGGCAAACTCCAGTCCAGTCCAGTGCTCAGTGCATTGCCTAAAGGGGGCAATGGAGAGCGATAGTGACTCTCGGTACATAGCCCCTTATATGTTTTATTCCAATGTTCACAACTCTTACTCCAGAATTGATTATGGTTTAGCAGACAAGCGGCTTTTTCCAAAAAATAATAATAATTGTTTTGCCAATTATGTGTAAATATATGTATGTCCAATATATGTATTAGAAAGTAGGTATTGTAATACTTTTAATGGACTAACAGTTCATTTTAGTAGACAAGCTTTCGAGGGATCAACCCTCTTCCTCAGAGCAGAGTCAGAGCAGAACTGATTGAAACAAAGGTTATGAAAGTAAGAAGCTAATTACATTAAATAACAAGATAATAACACCCCCCCCCCACAAAAAAAAATAAAAAAAAATAAATCCAGAATATACTGAGGAATGAGAGGGGGTAATAAATAGAGAAAACAGCATACTAGGATGGGCAACCAAATGGAAGGAGAGAGTAGCAGGGGGGGTGGGGAATGTGAGAAGGGATGCTGGATGAGAGAAAAGCAAACACTGAGAATATGTACATATTGTATACCATCCACATATTGTTTCTACTAACAATATATTCAACAGTTATAGTGGGCTAGGAATCCCAAGTCTTGGTTTAACCCATTGTTTTTGGAGTCAAATAACAGAATATTTTGGCTTCAAATTTTTTTCTATCTTGGTTGCTGCCGAAATGTCCCTTCAAGATCCGGGCTTGGAGTTTTCCATGGAGTGCCCTGTTTGTGCACAGTGGGAAATATGTGGGTGTATGTTTACTATATGTGGATACAGATTATATATAATCTTTATACACACTACTATAAAATTTAGGGATTTGTCAAAAAAAAAATAAAGGCAAGATGTTAAAAATAAAAGAAATCCTATGAAATCTTGGTTCTATTAAGTATCACATCCCCTAAATTATATTTTGATCTATTCATTGTAACATTGTTAGTTCAGTAAAACACCACAGTGAAATACAACTGTTGTGCAGCTTAAATCAATCTTCCCCCTTAAATTTCCAACCAATATAGATCAATAGGAGATCCATTGGATCATTTTATAATTAAAGTTATCAGTATGTTCTTCACATACTCACCCTCCCCATTAACTCACAACTGTCACTAGGGATTCTGTTAGGGATCACTATTGGCAAATGTGTTAGAGAGGGATCATTATTGGTCATGTGTTAGACAGGAACACATTGGTAAATGTGAGGTCCTATAAAGAACCAGACTATCCTGTCATTTTTCAATCTTATTACATTTATCAGTTCAGGGCACAGGTTCATGGCTTCTATGGGGTCTACGCTTAAATAATGTAATAACCATTAATAAACTCACTTCATTGGCTCATAGAAGTGGGCATGGAGATGTTTTCCTCAGCCCCCTTATAATATAGAGCAGGGATAAGCAACCAGTAGATCTCCAGATGTTTGAAAACTACAACTCCCAGCATTCCTCTACAAGCATCTGTAGTTAGGGAAATCAAACTACAACTCCCAGCATTCCTCTACAAGCACACATTTCCCCAATCCTACCCTATAGCAGTGAAGTATGGGGCCCTGTCTCCTATTCAGACCAATCAAAATGGGAATCTGGCCCACCAGAATACTCCATCTCGAATTTGTAAGCACCTCCAGGTCCATCGCAGTACATCAAACCCGCTTGTCGGGCTGAGCTTGGCAGATTCCCATTACTGCTTGAGATGCAAAAAAGGCCCTATCATTCTGGCTCACCTACAGAACGTAGCCCCAACTCTTACCATTATAAAGCCTCAATACACAACAAAGACCAGGAAAAAGCCATGTGCACTGAAACAACCATCAGCTCCCTACTAACATCAAACCCACACTCACAGAACCTGTCTAAACCTCAAATTACAGCCGCCATAACCAAGAGCCAATTGGATTACGGATGAATGGAAGAAAGAATAAAAAGTCCCAGAAACTAACTATATACCAGGTACTGGACAGAGACTACAAACTGGCCACCCTACCTGGAGATATCACAAACCCTAAAGAGAGACAAGTCCTGAGTCTCTACGATTGAGTGCACACAGCCTAGAAATAGAATCTGGCTGACACAGACAGACATATAAACCAAAGAGAACAGACTGTGCCAGCACTGTGACCAGGGAAACCTTAGAAGATAAAAACCCACTTCTTCTCTACACTGCCCCAAATACAAAACAATACGGGACCCCCTCAAGATGCTGTCGGACTTTATCCCAGACTTCAACTGCTTAGATGGAGAGAGAAAACTCTATATCCTGCTGGGAGAGGATGAAGCCACATATAATTTGGGGCACACTATGTAACACATGTCACAGACTGAGAGAAGCATAAATGAACTCAATGTCCAGGATTACTTGCCCAATTATCCCTTTATCCTTCCCCATCGACTTAAAGAATAAAACCCATATACCCTTTATAGTACTGTCCATATATTAATTATCCATTGTCCCATACCCTATGTCCCCCTACCGTGAACCTCTAAACTAACATGTTTTATGTTTTATTATTTTTTGTTTGCTTTGGCAATGTCAAAATGTAAATTGATCCTGCCAATAGCTCTTTTTGATTTGATTGATTTGATTTGTATCCAAACTCTGGAGATCTACTGGTTGCCTATCCCTGATCTATAGATATCCCTCCCTGTCCAGCAAATAGCAGTCTCCTTTTTGTCTATTGAAGGGAAGGGAGGGGGTGTGGGGGTATGTGAGAGTGAGAGAATGTTTTTACTAAGGATGTCCCATGTTTTACAAGGAAGTGACATATAGTCTTGCAACTTCCTACTTCCCTACTAACACTCAGAAAATGTTTTGATTTGCTACCACTGCTGTCAATCTATATTAAGCACACCATTGATACAACACTAAAAGGGAAGTGAGAAATATGTTCCTTTGTAACTTTCATTGCCTCCTGTAAAACTTCCTGGGGTTGGCTTAACACTCCATTTTGAAGATACCATTACAAACCAGGAGTGGGGTACTAAGTACTTTTATTTATTTATATTTTTGCCTTATTTACATTTCTATATACTTAATGTGATTAATACATATTTGTTAATATTGATATAACTATTTGTTTAGTGCTTAAACACAAACCTGTCCCTATGTATATTACTTTTACCCACCCCCACCAACATAGTACCTCCGAAAAACCCAATGTTATCCCCATAATTATAAATGTATTTATATATATAAGGGATACAACCATGGGCAGCATGGTGGCAGAGCTGTGCGGTGTTTGCAGAGTTTGATTCCACCCTTGGACACATCTGCAAGGAGTTTGTATGTTCTCCCCGTGCTTGCGTGGGTTTCCTCCGGGAATTCTGCTTCCTCCCCCACAATCATAAAGACATACGGATAGGTTGTATGCGTACATAAAGTGATTAGAATGTAAACTCTTCGGGCCAGGGCCTGAATGAATTGAGTAAATAATTGTAAAATATTGCAGAATACGTAGCGCTATATAAGAAATACCTGGAATGCCATATATCTTTCATATAACTAAAATTTCAAACATTAAAATGATGATTCTACCTAAATATCTACAGTTACCTCTTGAGAAAAATACCATCACATTCCCCATGCATTCTTTGGTCAACAAAAGACTCTTTTCAAATTTTCCTTTGGAATAATAAAAAACACAAAGTAAGTATGTTAACACTTACAAAAAACCAGACGGGCGGGGAATAGATATGCCCCATAGAAGATACTACGAAGCCACAATATTAGCCCTACTTAAACATTGGTGACAAAAAAAAACACAGAATGTCCATGGTTACTAGTAGAATCAACTTAATTCCAAATCATCTGAGAGCATTGATGGGGAAAATATTATTTGACCAAAAAACACCAAAACTTCCCTACCCCATCTTAAACACAGCTCTTAAAACATGGCAAAAAATAGCATGGCAATGCACAAAAATTAAGAATCTACGGAGGAAAATATTCTTAAATTTATCAAGAAAAATTGGATACCCAATTATAGCAACACCAGAATGGCTCTTTTGAACATGGATTAAAACACCAATCTTTCACATGGTTCTGGCTACCATAAATTCAATATGTGGAAAATGGAAATCCAGATCCATTCCAACTCTGATAGAAATAAATAATAAGATAGAATTAAACAAAACTACGAAGAAATATTTAGCCTTACCCTGGTACTCCACCATAAATTTGTACAGAAATGGAACTGGGAAAGACAAATATCTATAATATCTTGGTGAATGACAAATAAATTTAAATTCTTTAGAGAATTTATTTAATGTAAACAGATACTGTAACAAACTGTATTGTATTTTTATTATACAATATTCCAGACATATGTACCAACTCTAATAATGATATATTCTTTAAAATGTTAATGTTACGAAAATGATACCCTCTTAAATAAAAAGCAATAAATAAGGAAAAAAGGAATAAACATTGATTTTTTTCTGAGGTTTTGGAGACAGTTTAAAATGTGATCTTTTGTGCATTTTTAGTAGTTTTAAGGATAAATTATTACCAAGATCTTGGAGAAAGGAAATTATTACTTTACTCCCAAAGAAAGGTGATAAACCTCAGTTAAAGATCTGTAGGCCAATATACTTTTAAACATGAGTACAAGATTTATGCAAAAATTCTTTCAAATATTAAAAGAAGTTATTGGGCAAGTAATTCATTCTATCAAGGACAGTATTTGGTATGCGTCAGTCGTAAATTCACCATGCCACATAGGGGTGTTCCTAGGGTTTTTGACACCTGAAACAACTTTTAAATGCTGCCTATTGGCAGACTGTGGTGGCACATGAAGTGGGCGTGGCTTTATTAGAATACATAGACGTGGCTTGTGGAGGTGGGTAGTTGTGCTGGCTAACACTGACTGGTTGAACTGGAGGGCTAACTTAACACTAATTGGTAGACTGCGGCTATAATGCGTATTGCAGGAAGGAGATTTTTTACATGCCGTCTTTTAAGTAGGTGTGCGCCCTGAGCAAATGTTTCAGTTTGCTTCATGGTAGGGGCACCCCTGATGCCACTACTTAATTAAAGATTCTATACGTATGTGAAAGACAGGTCAAACTTGGCAGTTTTATCTTTAGATTTCGAAAAACTTTGATCGCATATCTCACGTTTTCCTTTTTAATGTTTTATGCCAAATAGGAGTTCCTGATAATTTTTATCATTTTTAAAAACATTATACAGTATTGTACCAGTCAGGTTTTAGTTAATGTTTTTATTGAAATTGGTATCAAGCAAGAATGTTTCCACTGCTTTTTATATGTGCCATTGACCACTTTTATGTTCCATCAAACAAGATACATGATCCATGGTGTCCATGTTCCGGGTGGTGGAAGGTTACAGACAAAAATACTTGGCACATGGATGATATTGCAATACTTTGTAATGATGATTCTTCTATTAAGAGAGTAATTCAGAGAACAGAATATTTCTGGGCTGCATCGGGTTTTCAATAAATGTTAAAAAACAGTGTATTAAGATTTAAGAAATCCATAGATTACCAAATGCAAAGACAGAATTTGAACAATTTTGGTATAGTTTTTTAAAATGATGGAAAAGAATCTTGGGATATCGCTACAGAAAAATTAATAAGAGAGTAAGTCTTGGACTAGACATCAATTCATGGAAGGAACTTTATTGATTAAAATGGTTTGAATTCCCATTTTATTGCTGTCCCCACCTGATTTACTTTGAATCATGTTATTAGGTCATGTTTTGTTTTTATTCTGGGGCTTAAGAATGGAGAGGTGTAAACGTATTTACATGTGTAAACCTCCAAAAGGGTGGTAAAGCTGTTCCAGATATAAAACTTTTTTATATGCAAATATTTTGTTCTGTGCCTTCAAGCTTTGAAACATGCTTAATCGTTTTCTTTGGTCAATATACTGCAGGTATGATTTTTAGAGAATTACGGATGGTATCAAACTGTCTTTGAAGTCTCCCTGGTTTTATAAGATTTATCATCGATAATTATAGAACTTACTTGCAGGAAAAAGTTTGAAGGAACTTTTTAACAAATTACATCTAAAGAAATATTTTCTTCTACGTGAAATTTGATTCCCATAGCAGATATATCAGAAAAATGAAACTAAAAATGTTTGGTTAGGGTAATTACATAAACTTAATTTGTCATAAAGATCTAGCATGGGCTTGTTTCATTCATTTGTGTCTTCCGAATAGGGTATTCCAGCACAAGTGAGGTGTGGCCAAATGCCCAAGGAGCATTGTTTACGAAGAAGAAACTGTAAAACATTTATTATGGGACTGTTTCTATGCAAAACAATTATGGAAAACTAATACCCACTTTAATATATATATATAAAAATTGTATATTTGAAAATTGTATTTTGTATATATATTGTGATTCTTTTATCTATTTGTCAGTGGTATTTTGTGTAGTATAGTATAGTATTTAAGGTTGAATAAAGAATTGTCCATCCATCCAACCCCCTAGCAATTTCCTGCCTAACTGTTGATCCAGGCAGGAAGGCAAAAAAAAACCCCACCAAATTTATGAAGGGGGAAAAAATTCCTTCCTGACTCCAATTGGCAATCGGAAATTTCCCTGGATCAACGCTACTTTTTGTATCAATACCAGTAACTTGCAACATTCCTTGTTTGCGGAAACTCATCCAGCTTTTTTTTTTTAAACTGACTAATGAACCTGTCATAACAACGTCCATTGGAAGACAGTTTCATAGCTTCCGTTCTCACAGTGAAAAACCCTTTCCGAACTTGAAGCCTAAACCTTTTTTCTCCAGTTTACATAATTGTAACTTTTCCAGTCTGTCTTCATATTCAAGCTCCCCCAATCCCCTTATTAATTTAGTTGCCCTTCTCTGAACCCTTTCCATTTCAAAGATGTCCTTTTTGTACACATGATACACTGCATATTCCAAATGAGGCCTTACCAATGCATTGTAAAGAGGAAGAATATCATTGTCCTCCCTTGAATCCATACCTATCTTTATACAAGTCAATACCATGCTGGCTCTGGCTGTTGCCACCTGGCACTGCTTGCTTCCTTTAAGTTTGTTATCCACCAAAACTCCAAGATCCCTTTCCAACAGGGATTCACTTAACACAGAGTCCAAAATGCATCACCTTACATTTATCAACATTGAATCTCCTCTGCCACTTAGCAGCTCAATGTGACAATCTATCTAGATCCCCCTGCAACGATTGCACATCCTCTGAAGTTTTTAATGGTAGACAAAGTTTCAATTAAAGTCCCCCATAATGACACCACTCCCCAAACTTGCAGCCCTTGCCAACTGCATATGAAGCTGACTCACTCACTCCTCTCTGCTAGCATTTGGTGGCTTATAGCAGACACCAACAATGAATTACCCCCTTCACTGTTGCCTAATTCACCCACCATATTGCCCTCCACTTTACATCCATATCGCCAGTTCTTCTTTACTACCCTCCCCCTTTCCTTTTTTTCTCTGACCTGCCTAAACAAGGCATATCCTTCTAATTTACAGCCCAGTCGTGAGAAACTGTTCAACCAGGTTTCTGCTATACCTATTACATCAAACTACACAGTCATGCCCCTCCATTCCCTCTATATTTTAGTTGCCCATCTCTGAACTGCTTCCATTTCCAAGATGTCCTTTTGTATATGGATCCAAAACTGCACCACAATATTCCAAATGACACCTTACCAGTGCCTTGTAAAGGGGGTATAATTTTTTTTGCTCTTGAACTATTCCCATCTTATACAAGACATATCTTCTAGCTCTAGCCATTGCTGCCTGGCATTGTTTGCTATAGCTAAGTCTTATCTACCAGAACCCCCAAATCTTACTCCAGTCAAGATTCTCTCAACACAGTTATTTATGGTGTAGGTGGCACCAGGATAGCTAAACCCCAAATGCATCACCTTACATTTATCAACATTGAATCTCATCTGCCATTCTGCTGCCCATTTTGATAATCTATCTAGGTCAGCTTGCAGCAATTGCACATCATTTGAAGTTTCCAAAGCTCTGCATAGTTTAGTGTCATCAGCAAACACTGAGACCTTGCTCTCAATGCCCCCTTCTAAGCCATTTATAAACAGATTAAAAAGAAGTGGCCCCAGTACGGAACCTTGAGGCACTCCACTTAGAACTGTAGCCCACATAGATGTAGCCCCATTGACCACCACGCTCTGTTTGCGATCCAGTAACCAATTCTCTATCCATGTACAAATGTTTTTTTCTAGGCCAACTGTCCTTGGTTTAGTCTCAACGCTTTAGCAAAATTCAAGTATACCACATCTACTGCTATGCCAGAATACAATTTAATTATTAATAATTATAGTTAATTTGTCTGGCACAATCTATTTCTCATTAATCCATGCTGACTACTACTAATAAGATCAGTTCTGGGGACAAAGTGAAAGATATGATCCCGTAACAAAGTTTTTATCACCTTACCTACCACTGATGTTAGGCTTACAGGTCTATAGTTACCTGGTTGGGAACAACTACCTTTTTTGAATATTGGTATTACATTGTTTTTATTTCAATCCATCGGCACATCACCAGACAAAAGTGAATCTGAAAAGATAAGAAACATTGCTTTCCTGAGAATTTTTGCTATCTATTTTTATTGTTTATTTTGAATAGTTTGAAGATATTTACATTTTTGTGTGTGATATGGCAGCAGCATCACCTGGTCCCCTGCACTTCCTGTTGTTATACCATGTCAGTGGATGACAGTCAAACTGCCATGTCTCCTCCTCCTCTTGCAGCCCCCCTCCTCTTGCAAGCCCCCCTGGCCCCTCCCACTCATGGGGCCATATTTATCAGATATAGTTATCTTTTTTTTTTTTAACGATTGCCATAGAATAACGATCAGTGTTCTACGATACCGATCGTTAGTTTACGATATTGATCGTAATTCTACGATATTGCCATCGTAAATCTACAGTGCCGATATCATAGAATAATGATCAGTATCGTAGAATAACAATCGTTATTTTACGACGACTGCGGGACTCCTTTAAAAAGTGAAGGAACCGTGCCGTCATCGTAAAATAAGGATCGTTATTCTAGGATACCAATCGTTATTCTACAATATCTACACCATAGATTTACAATGGCGATACCGTAGATTACGATCGATAAAGTAAAATAACGATCGGTATTGTAGAACACGATCGTTTTTACGGCGATCGTAAAAAAAGATAACCATATTTGATAAATATCCCAATGGACCCAATGGCCCCTCCATTTGCAGGCCCCCCTTGGCCCCTTCCCTTACAGCCCATATGGGCCCCCACCGCAGGTGCCTTAACCCCCCCACTCATGGCTGCCATTGGCCCGCCCACTCACTGGCACGGTGTTCCCATCCACTTATGGGTGCTCTGGCCCCACCTACTTAGGGTGCCATGGGCACTCAGACACACCCTCCTACAGAAACTGTGAAAACAGCTTTTTTAGGCAGAGTGGGTTTAGGACTTGGGAGTACGAGATACTGAATAGCTTAAAATTATGGTGAGGTACCCGCTCCTCTCCCCTAAAGAAGCTAAAAGCTCCCTTACAGAATATAAAGTGAAATAGGGCTTTCTTATATCAGAAGTTACCTCACAGCCTCATGTTATTAATATATCAATAATGGGGAAAAGGGAAGACTGGCCATTTCTCTAAGAATGCTGGTAGTTTCAGAGACATGCAAAGTTATTTATCATATACACATCACTTCCTGTCTAGCAAACAGAAACTGGATTGTCTAATTTTTTTCTATGGAGAGGGAGGGGGGGGTAGGGGAGGGAGTAAATGTGTGAATCTGAAGAATTTGTTATTGGCTAAGACTGTAATTTTTTTACAAACAGCACATAATTGGATGTAATACAGGAACTCCCTTACACTTCCTATCTTGTCATGTACAATGCCTAAGAGATTTTTTTTATTTGCCAACAGTGTAAAGATCAGAACCTCATTGGTTTAGTAAAATTCCACTTCCATTTAGTGTCCACATGGAGATCCTTTACCACACTTAGAGGAGTAGCTAAACCTACCATTTTGAGTTCTCACATTCAAACTTAGGGGTGTCAAGTAAGATGGGGTCTGGGTCTGACATGAACCCAGATCCGACACAAACTCCTCCGTTCCGAAATCTGAATGATCCGTCAATCCAATGGATCGTCTGGATTTCGGGACTTCAGAGTGCATTTTCGATAATTTTTGAATGTAAGAGCTATTTTTTTTATATTTATTTTAAGTTTTGAAATAGCATATGACGTTCGAAAAGCTTTGAAAATATGATTGGAAACTCGAAAATGGTCTCCGATCGTATTTTCGAGATTTTCCGAATGCTCAAGGCTATTTTTGAAAATTTCAAAAATAACTCCATACATTCGAAAATTATCGAAATTTCATTCAGTTTCAGATTTTTGGATCTTCGGGATTTTCCTGAGACCTGGGAATCCAAAAAGGAACAAAACTAGTGAGTTTTGCGGCCATCTCTAGTGTCAAGTTGTAAAGTATACTATATTAATTGTATATCATTTTTGTAATTCATAGTAAGTAGTAGTATTAACTTTTGTATAGTGTTATTTGTTATGATGATTTTAATTAAAGGGTATGTCCACCCCAAATTCGATTTTTAATATTCTGCTCCCCATGTCCCCCAGCCCTGCGTATTACAGGTTGTATCATTATTTTACAATATCGTAGCTTTATTATAAGGCACATATGGTCCATAATTACCAAGAAAGTTCGGGTCGGTTCCTCCTGCGTGCGTTGGCCATACCCCTCTCTCCAAGGGTATGGTCAAGTCCGTTCAGCTGCTGTGGCGCAATTCCCTGTTTCTTTCTGGGCTGGTGTGTTAGGAACTCTGCTGCCTGCAAGGGCCAAGCAACCTTTTGCTGCTTGCTATAAATCGAGACTCGCTGGCTGTGTGTGCGCCCAGGCCTGCAGGCCTCTGTGCAGCTGGCTCTCCTTAGTTGTCAGGGGTCGGCCAGGCTGGGCGGCAGCGTTTTTCCCAATCCAACTCAACTTTACCAGACCGGGGAGATCCATGATCAAAAGGTGTTTCTCCCAGAGAGGCTCACCCATTGCACCCAAATTTGGAAACTCAACTGCATAATTTCTGGTAGTGGTGGACTGTGTTTGCGCTTTCCCCTGAATGTTCTTGTAAAAGTAAAAAAAAAAACAAGTCAAGGCATGGGTTGGGTCCCTCCAGCTGCTGTGGCTCTACCCTGCTCTCCAAGGGTATGTCAGGTTGTGGGGTTGCAGGAGCTCTGCTCCCCCGCATGGCTTGTGCAACCTCTGCTGCTACGATGGCAGTGGTCTTGATGGCTTATGCAGGGATGCGCCCTGCCATCGCATATCCACCCCCCCCCCCCCCGCCCCCCTGCAATGTCCTCAGTTGTTGTGCAAATGAAGAGTGTGTGTGGCACCTCTGAAGATAAGTTGCCTGCCAGGGCGTCTTCTCTATGCATAGACACTTGCTGCAAAGCACATGGGAAGCGTGAGGTTGTCCAAGTTTTCGAATCTTCGGAATGGTGGGGTTTCGCGGGCCCCCCCAACCTTCATGAGGTATTCGAAGGGACAGCAAGCTTTTGGCTATGTTGCCCCAGGCCTGGCAGGGCTCTGTGCAGCTGACTCGCTCCTTAAGTCGTCAGGGGGTCGGACGGGCTGCGGTGGCAGGCTTTCCCAATCCAACTCATACTTACCTGGCGGGGAACAATACCATGATCAGAAAGGTGGTTCTCCCCAGAACGAGGCTCACCCATTGCATCGGTGTGCTGACCCCTGATTTCCTCCAATGCGGGAAACTCGAGACTGCATAATTTCTGGTAGTGGGGCACTGCGTTCGTGCTTTCCCCTGAATGTTCTTGTAGAAGTAAGAAAAATAAAGCCAAACTCCAGGTGGTGGTTGGGTCCCTCCAGCTGCTGTGGCCCTACCCTGCTCTCCAAGGGTATTCAGGTCGTGGGCTTGCAGGAGCTCTGCTGCTCCCGCATGGGCTGTGCACCTTCTGCTGCAAGCAATTGGGCAGGGTCTTGAGGGCTTATGCAGGTGATGTGCCCTCTGCCTTCCCATCAGCCCCAGCCTGCCATGTCCTCAGTTTGTTGTGCAAATGCGAGTGTTGTTGTGGTGTTGTGTGGGCACCTGCTGAAAGATAAGTTGCCTGCCAGGGGCATGTCTTCATATGCAGATACACTTCTGCAAAGCACCATGGAAGCGTGAGGTCGTCCAAGTTTTTCGAATCTTCGGAATGGTGGGGTTGCGCGGGCCCCCCCCAACCTTCATGAGGTGGATTCGAAGGGAGCACAGCAAGCTTTCGGCATGGTGCCCATGCCTGGCAGGGCTCTGTGCAGCTGACTCGCTCCTTAAGTCGTCAGGGGGTTGGCCGGGCTGCGGTGGCAGCTTTTTCCCAATCCAACTCATACTTACCTGGCAGGGAGAACCCCGATCGAAAGGTGGTTTCTCCCAGGCAGGCTCACCCATTGCACTTCGGGTGTGCTGACCCCTGCGATTTCCCCAAATGGGAAACTCGACTGCATATTTCTGGTAGTGGGGGACTGGCTTCGTGCTTTTCTCCTGAATGTTCTTGTAGAAAGTAAAAAACAGCCAAACAAGTCCAGGGGTGGGGGTCCCTCCAGCTGCTGTGCCCTACCCTGCTCTCCAAGGTATAGTCAGGGGTCGTGGGCTTCGGAGCTCTGCTGCCCCTCATGGGCTGTGCAACCCTGCTGCAAGCAATGGGCAGGGTCTCGAGGGCTTATGCGGGATGCGCCTCTGCCTTCCCATCAGCCCCAGCCTGCCATGTCCCAGTTGTTGTGCAATGCGAGTGTGTGTGTTGTGGGGCCACCTGCTGAAGATAGTTGCCTGCCAGGGATGTCTTCATATGCAGATACACTTGCTGCAAAGCACCATGGGAAGTTGAGGATCGTCCAAGTTTCGATCTTGGAATGGTGGGGTTGCGCAGGGGCCCCCCAACCTTCATGAGGTGGATTCGAAGGGAGCACAGCAAGCTTTTAGCACTCAGTCTGGCAGCTGACTCCCTCCTTAAGTCGTCAGGGGGTGCGGCCGGGCTGCGGGGCAGGCTTTCCCAATCCAACTCATACTTACCTGGCAGGGGAGATACCATATTTCTCCGTTGGATGGTTCGCTAGCTGTATTTTTGCAGGCGATTTGTTTTGTGTTGTGGCTTCTGTATACAAGATTTATCGGAAGGTTGAAAAGTTTACCAGCATGGCGCGGCCAAAAAGCGAAATCACGGCGTATGCGCGTACAATTCTGTGATTCGATTTGAGAAAGAAATGACAGAGGAATGAATAATGTGAAGATTTTATTTTTTGGAATTTTTCGTTTCCGCACAGATATTTTGGCACTGCAAGACTACATGCTAAGGGCTTTATGATTAACCTTTGTAACAAGAAAATATGTATTGATTTTAAAGAGGATTGACTGTTTCGCGATCATGATTCACTCAAAGGAATTAAAGTGATCCCTCATTATGAAGTAGAAGATACTAAGAATTTGGTGATTAAAATGTATAATCCAATGTACCTCAAGAAACATCACAACTTGGCTTTCTTTATACTGTGACAAGGATAAATTTGTTCATAAATTGTTAATCATTTGGACTATGGACTGGGAAAAGGAAATATTTAGTCACATTTAAGAAAGGCATTTTTCCACCAGCACGTTTTAGTATTGGAAAGTTTAATGGGACTTATTTATGATGGAATGGATGTGTTTTGTCGTTTTTGTCATGAGTATGGACATGAACAGAGCATTGCAAGCGAATACATAGAGTCGAAATTGTGACTCTTTGAACATGTAAAAAAGAATGTCCTAAAGGAAAAGGTGTATTTCTGCTTAGGGTGGGACATGTATATACTAAATTGTCCTCGTCTAAAACAAAACTCAATAACAAAGATGAGAGGAGTGAATCATTTAAAAGACAGATGCTGAGAGTTTATTTTCAATTGATAAAAGATGGTCATCAAAATTGGCTTCTGATCAAAAAAGAAAAAGACTCCAGTGGGGTAGATTGTCCTAATTCAGCTTCTGAGTTATTTCAGACATAGATTCACCTGTCCCTAATGAGATGGAAGGCTCACACCTGATGACTTTAAGGTGAGAACAGAACTCGTTAAACTTGAGGGAAAGAGTGGAAAAAAAATCAATCACTGCCAGTGAATCTCCATATATTCTGAAATGTCCAGAGCCAAGAAGAGGACAAACCACCAGAGAAAAGTGAAGAGAAGTCGTGGGCTGAGGTCGCACAAATAATCCAATGGAGGATTTTGATCTAGCCCTACACTTTTGAGAGTGTTTAAAAGATAAATTTTGTGGGGGAGAGAGTCCCGCAGTTCCAAATACCCAGCATCCTCAGTCTAGGTTTTAAACTCTGACACATACAAAACATTTAAAGAAGTACTGGGAATGGAACCTCAGATAATATATTGAAAGACTCAGGGAATGATATGGAGTTACAATAAGTTTTTGATAAAGTTTTATACCTATATCTTATCATGGCAGCTCTAAATGGTTTATCTTTTAATGTGCATTGTATAAAAGGTAATTTAAGAAGAATTATGTTTTTAATTTTCTAGCAACTTTTAATGTGACTGTGTTTTTCTTGCAAGAATGTGCTATTCCACGAGTACTTCTGAAAAAGATTGGACTTGGGGTCCCTCAGTGTGGTCTGGTTCAAATATATATAGGAATGCGGGAGTTGCCATTCTTTTTAGGGGACCAGTGAAGATCAAATCCGATACAAAAATTTTTACCATGGAGAGCTTTGTTTGTTTCTGTTTTTATTGATGGTATTGTGTGGAATCTTTTGAATGCCTCACCATATACAAAAGACCGAATTGAATTATTTGAAACTTTGAATATTTTTATGGCAAATGAAAGGCCAAACATATTAGCAGGTGATTTAAATTGTGTTTTAAATGGTTTCGATAGATTTGGATCAAACAATAGGAATCTTGATAGGTCGCCCAATCTTCTCAAAACTATCAAGACAGACAATAAGTTGAAAGACCTTTTAATGATTTTAAATAAAAATAGATTTAGATTAGATAAGATTAAAAATAGTTTATTTGATAAGATTACATGGAAGTGTAGGGCTACTGGATCTAGAAGTGATTATATTTTCACATCCAGTTCCTTAGTACCAATATCTTGTATACACAAAGAAAATGTGATTTCAGATCATAAAGTAGTATTTTTAAAGTTTTAAATCCAGTGGAGCAAAAGGTAGGAAGGAGTTTTTGGAAACTTAATCCTCTCTTCTGAAAGAGGACGATATTTATGAGATTTTAGTAAGGTTTTAAAGGATGGCGAAGGAAAAGTTACATACTACAGATATTTTAACATGGTGGGATATAGTTAAAGAAAGAATTTAATGATATTTTATTAAATTGGGCATTCAAAAAGCTAAGGAAAAGGAGAATTTTTTACTAATCTGAATACACAATTACAAACTCTTTATAAATTTGAAAGTATGGGTTGTGATGTGTCTGAAACTATTACTGCAGTTAAAGGGGAATCAAAAAATGTTTAGAGCAAAAGCTAAATATTATTATTAAAAGTCGAGTACAACATGTAGAAAAAAATGAAAAATGTACTCAATATTTTTTAGAAAGATCCAGTCCGCTAAAGATTTAATTACGAAAGAGAGGGAGATAAATCTAAAAGCAGCATAATCGAAAAAGTACATTAATCAAACCCTATATGTTATTAAAAAAGTTGATAAAGATTTTATGAATGATGCTCTGAAAGATATAAGTGTAGTTTTAAATCAACAGGATGCTGAATTTTTAAAAGTTTAACTGAAAAAGAAATTTTAGAAGCTATTAAGAGTTTTAAGAAAAATAAGGTACCCTGACTGGGTGTTCCTGATTATTTTTTATTATGTTTAAAAACATTATACAGTAATTACACCAGTCAGGTTTTAGTTAATGGTTTTATGACAGATGATATAGCCTTGAAATGTGGTGTCAAGCAAGGATGTCCATTGTCTCCCCTACTTTTTATATGTGCCATTGAGACACTTTTATGTTCCACCAGACAAGATAAGATAATCCATGGTGTCCATGTTCCGGGTGGTGGAGGGTTACAAACAAAAGTGCTTGAGTACATGGACAATATTGCAATACTTTGTACTGATGATTTTTCTATTAAGAGAGCAATTCAGAGAACAGAATTTTTCTGTGCTGCATCAAGTTTTAAATTAAATGTTAATAAAAGCAGTATATTAGAGATTGGAGATTGGAAATCCATATCAGATTACCAAATGCAAAAGAAAGAATCTGTAACAATTTTAGGTATAGTTTTTAATTCTGAAAATGATGGAAAAGAATCTTGGGATATTGCTAAGGAAAAAAATTAATAAGAGAGTAATGTCTTGGACTAGAAGTCAATTATCTATGGAAGGAAAAATGTTATTGATTAAAATGGTTTTATTGCCTATTTTGTTGCATATTGCTCTTACTTTTCCTCCGCCTGTTTTACATTTGTATCAAGTTATTAGGTCATGTTTTGTTTTTATCTGGGGCTCAAGAATGGAGAGGTGTAAAGGTATTTACATGTGTAAACCTTCAGAAAAGGGTGGTAAAGCTGTTCCAGATATAAAATGTTTTATATTTTTTTATGCAAAATATTTGGTCCTATGCCTATAGGCTTTTGAAACAAATGCTTTATGGTCTTTCTTTGTCCGATATACTACAGGTATGATTTTTAGAAAATATGGATGGTATCAACAGTCTTAAAAAGAATCCAGCATGTTTTAAACCTCACTGGTTTTATAAGATTTTGTCATCGATAATTATAGAATTGAACTTGTAAGGAAAAAGTTTAAAGGAAGTTTTTAACAAATTATATTTAAAGAAATATTTTCTTCTGCGTGAAACCTTGATTCCCATAGCTGATATGTCAGAAAATGAAACTAAAAATTTTGGGTTAGGGTAAGTTATAATGAACTTTTAAATTGTCATAAAAAATAGAATGGGCTTGTGTTCATATGTGTCTTCCTACTAGGGTATTCCAGCACAAGAGAGGTGGGACAGCAAGTGCCAAATGCCCGAGGACCAATTATTATGAAGAAGAAACTGTAAAACATTTATTATGGGACTGTTTCTATGCAAAAACTTTATGGAAAACTATATACTCGCTTTTGGAATTTGTAGGAGGCATTAAAAAATTGGACTTTGAAATTATACTTTATGGTCAAATTCAATGTTCATCAGAAGTAAATTTCAAGATTATATGGAAAATGATTAATTCTTTAAAAGAAGCTTTATGGAAAGTAAGAAACGGAATTATATTTAATACAAGATTCAATATCTGAATGTATATCTTTGTCTTACAGTATAATGTATACATATGTTTTATTAGATGAAAAGAAAAGTTAAAGAAAAGGCCTCTTATGGGGTCAAGACAAATGTTCTAAGTTTTTAAAATAATATGTATTGAATATTTTATTTTGTACGTATATTGTGATTAATTTATCTATTTTTCAATTAGTATTTTTTGTTTTCTTTTTGGATGTTAACAAGTTTTAAGATACAATAAAGCTCTTTGAAAGTGAAAAAAGTGGTTCTCCCAGAGCAAGGCTCACCCTTTGCACTCCGGGTGTGCTGACCCCTGCGATTTCCCAAAATGTGGGAAATTGGACGTAGTGGAGGACTGCATTCGCTCTTTCCCCTGAATGTTCTGGTATAAAGAAATGCAAGCCAGGGGTCGGGTCCCTCCAGCTGCTGTGGCCATACCCTGCTCTCCAAAGGTATGATCAGGTTCTAGGCTTGCAGGAGCTCTGCTGCCCCGCATGGGCTGTGCAACCTCTGCTGCTTGCGATGGGCAGGGTCTTGATGGCTTATGCAGGGGATGCGCCTCTGCCTTCCCATCAGCCAATCTGCCTGCCAGGGGCATGTCTTCATATGGAGATACACTTGCTGCTAAGCACCATGGGAAGTGTGAGGTCATCGAAGTTTTCGAGTTGGAATGGTGGGGTTGCACAGGGGCCCCCAACCTTCATGAGGTGGATTCGAAGGGAGCACAGCAAGCTTTTGACTCAGTGCAGCTGACTCGCCCCTTAAGTCATCAGGGGGTCGGCCGGGCTGCAGCGGCAGGCTTTCCCCATCCAACTCATACTTACCTGGCAGGGGAGATACCATATTTCTCCTGTTGGATGGTATTGCTAGCTGTTTTCTGCAGTCTAGTTTGTTTTTTTGTTAGCTTCTGTATACTTAAGATTTTTCTTGGAAGGTTGAAGAAGTTTACCAGCTATGGCGGCGGCCAAAAATGCAGAAATCACAGCGTATGCGCGGGTAAACAATTCTGTGAGATTGGCGTTTGAGAAGGAGAAAAGAAATGACAGAGGAATTGAATACATCGTGAAGATTTTATTTTTGGAATTTTTCGTTTGTCTGCAGAAAAGATTTTGGCACTGCAAGTCCTACCATGCAGAGGAATTTATGATATAACCTTTGTTAACAAGAAAATATGTATTGACTTTATAGAGGATTGAACTTTTCGCGATCATGATTCACTCAAAGGAATTAAAGTGATCCCTCATTATAGTAGAAGATACTAAGAATTTGGTGATTAAAATGTATAATCCAAATGTACCTAAGAGACATCACAACTTGGCTTTCTTTATACTGTGACAGGTAAAATTTGTTCATAATATTGTTAATCATTTGGACTATGGACTGGAAAAGAAAATATTAGTCACATTTAAGAAGGCATTTTTCCACAAGCACGTTTTAGTATTAGAAAGTTTAATAGGGATTTATTTTATGATGGAATGGATGTGTTTCGTCAAATTTGTCATGAGTATGGACATAAACAAGCATTGCAAGCGAATACATAGATGCAATTGTGCTTTTGAACATGTAACAAAAGAATGTCCATTTCGATCTAAAGACAAAACTCATTATACAAAGATGAGAGGAGTGAATCATTTAAAAGGCAAGATGCTGAGAGTTTATTTTTCAGGATTGATAAAAGATGGTGCATCAAATTGGCTTCGATCCAAGAAAGAAAAATTCCAGTGGGGTAGATTGTCCAATTCAGATTCTGAGTTTTTCCAGACATAGATTCACATGTTCCTAATGAGATGGAAGGCTCAAACACCTGATGACGTTAAAGGTGAAGAACAGAACTTTAAATATTGGGAGGGAAAGAGTAAAAAAAAAATCAATCTTCTTCCAGTGATATCTCCATATTACTCATTACTCATTACTGAATTTCTAGAGCCAAGAAGAGAGGACAAACCCACCAAAGAAATGAAGAGAGTCTTGGGCTGAGTCGCAGCAATAATCCAATGGAGGATTTGATCTTAGCCCTACACTTTTGATGAGTGTTTAAAAGATATAATTTTGTGGGGAGAGAGTCCCGCAAGTTCAAAATACCACATCCTTAGTTCTGATTTTTAATATCACAGTACAAATATTTAAAGAAGTACGGGAATGGAAGTCTCAGGGAATGATATGGAGTTACATAAGTTTTTGATAAAGTTTAGTACCTATATCTTATCATGGCAGCTCTAAATGGTTTATCTTTAATGCCTTGTATAAAAGTAATTTAAGAAGAATGACTGTTTTTTAATTTTTTTAGCAACTTTTAATGTGACTATGTTTTTTCTTGCAAGAATGTGCTATTCCCATATGTTACATCACGAGTACTTTGAAGAGACTGGACTTTCGGTCCCTCAGTGTGGTCTGGTTCAAATGTACATAGGAATGCAGGAGTTGCCATTCTTTTTAAAAGGACCAGTGAAGATCATCGATACAAAAATTTTACATCGGGAGAGCTTTGTGTTTGTTTTGTTTAATTGATGGTATTGTGTGGAATCTTGAATGTGTATGCCTCACCATATCAAAAAGCAGAATTGAATTATTTGAAACTTTGAATATTTTTATGGCAAATGAAGGCCAAACATATTAGCAGTGATTTTAATTGTGTTTTAAATGGTTTCGATAGATTTGATCAAACAATAGGAATATTAATAGGTCGCCCAATCTTCTCAAAACTATTGTGACAGACAATAATTTGAAAGACCTTTTATGATTTTAAATAAAAATGCTCTTAAATAGAAAGAAAATTACATGGAAGTGTAGGGATCCTGGATCTAGAATTGATTATATTTTACATCCAGTTCCTTAGTACCAATATTTTGAAACACAAAGAAAATGTGATTTCAGATCATAAAGTAGTAATTTTTAAAAGTTTTAAATCCAGTGGAGCAAAAGGTAGGGAGGAGTTTTTGGAAACTTAATAACTCTCTGCTGAAGAGGATGATATTTATGAAGATTTTAGTAAGTGTTTTAAAAGATGGCAGAAGGAAAAGTTACATACTACAGATATTTAAATGGTGGGATATAGTTAAGAGAATAAAGATATTTTTATTAAATTGGGCATTCAAAAAGCTAAGGAAAAGAGAATTTTATACTAATCTGAATACTACAGTTAAAGGGGAAATAAAAAATGTTTAGAGGCAAAGCTAAAGATATTATTATTAAAAGCTGAGTCCAACATGTAGAAAAATGAAAAATGTACTCATATTTTTTAGAAAGATCCAGTCTGCTAAAGATTTATTACAAAATAGAGGGGGATAAATCTAAAGCAGCATAATGGGGAAAGAAATACATTTATCAAACCTTATATGATAAAAAAAAAAGTTAAAAAATCCCTTGTGTCTAGAGGCTGACCCTCAATAAGGATTAAACAAGAGTGGTTCATAATAAATGAAGCATGGACTTTGGGGATAATTGATAAGACACACAGGGATTTTTTAACCTTGACCATCCTAGAACACCAGTCTTTTCATACTACCCAAAATTCATAAGAACTTACAGCATCCACCAGGACGCCCTATTGTGTCCAGAATTCAATCCTTCCTTCAACCTTTGGGAATTTTTATAAAAACAACTTACAACCGATTGTGGCTATTAACAAAACTGTCTTAAAGATACTACAGAATTTCTTAAATATTTACGTGATATACAGGAATGTAATCCTGATTACTGTTGTGCTATAATGGACATTGAATCCCTACACCTCAATCCCCATGAGGAGGGTTGGGAGAGTGATAGAGGAAGCATTTTGGAATATGGCTTTGATCATAATTGGGTTTTTTTTTATCCTTATATACTTACCATATGCCTTAAAAAAACTTTTTTGTTTCCACAAAGATGGTATTTGCAAGCCCAAGGTACTAGCGATGGGCGCAAACTTTGCGCCATCATATGCGGATCTCTTTTGTGGCTAATTTGAAAAACTCATATCCTTAATAATGATATACTAAAAGGTAAAATCATATATTATATACGATATTGGACAATATCTTTTTTTATGTGGGAGGTTGACAAGCAATCTCCATCAATATGTGTATGAAACTGAATGAGGTACACCCAACCTTAAAATTCACATTAAATTATGATTATCATCGATAAGTTATTTGGATGTGCTGGTGAGCAAGTGGATGGCAAAATCACCACTGACCTGTACGTTAAGACGACAGACGCAGAATAATCTCCTACTTGCCATAAGCTGTTATCCAAAAAACACTATCAAGGGCTTACCATATAGCCATTCTTAAGGGTGAGACGTATAGTTCAAGATGAACATAAATGTGAATTCAGGATGAATGAAATGATTAAGAAATTTGGAGATAGGGGTTACTGTAGAAAAACCCTCCAAAAAGACGCAGAGAAAGCGTTACCAAATAGGGGTATCTTTATAAAGAGAAAAGAAAAATGTGGAAACAACAGACTACCTTTTGTATCCACCTTTAATACCCTATCTATCGAATCAAAAACATAGTCACAACTAATTGGAAAATTTTACAGGCTGATCCTATACATGGGAAAACTATTTATACCTTACCTCTATTTCCTATAGAGATTTTGAAACATTGGCTCAGAGTAACACAAAGTGAACTACTATGGCACCAAAAAGAGAAAAACAGATCTTTTTTGGGAGAAATGAAAAATGGAACATTCCCCTGCAGGAACTGACTGGCATGTAATACCATTATATCAGGGGACAGCATACATCACCCACTCAAAGGCCATACGATCAAATTGAGGGACTTTGCCACGTGTAAAAGTAAAAGATGATATATCTATTTAAGTTGCCCTGTGGACGAGTATATGTGGGTAAAACAAAACGCGAATCACCTAAATAGAGGAGCATAAAGAAATATCACACATTATTATGGAGGTATTAAATAAAAACATAAACCCTATCAGCAAACATTCTTTGAGAGAAAACATAGAGCAGCCCATACGATGGCAGGTCTTAGAAGTTGTCAAACAACATCAACGGGGTGGTAATGTTTTAAAACAGCTTTTACAACGTGAGATATTTTGGATGGATAAATTGATTCTTGGCACCCCAAGGGTTAAATGAAGGAGTGTAACATGCCGTGTTTCCTTTAATTTTTGATTCAGAATACTTTCATCTAGGTATGGATTTCCTTCACATCGGATACCTTCTCCCCGATAACTGATTCCTGAAATTGGTTATTCTTCCACGCTCTCTGTATCATATTTTATTAACAACTGTGATTCAGGATTCCTCATCTTAAGGTAAGTACCGATTTATGTCTTATAAGTACATTATATATCTTTGAGCTACTTTGGAGTCCTATAATTTTATCCCACAGGAACAGATGTATATAAATTGTTACTTTAACTGTTTTTATCCCACTTTGGATACACACGGAACTTTTAATGGCACTATTTTATGGATATTTATCTCTTTGATACATTCTGGACCCCCTTTTTTGCACTAAGACACTTTATAACCGATTGGACACTTGAGATATGAACCTTTTTGTATCCATTACGATCGGTAATTTACGATCGTATCGATTGTAATTTACGATACCGTAATAAATGTGGCCCAAAGGGCCATAATTTATAAGACACGGTATCGCTTTTATCGTACCACGCTCGGTAAAAATTATTGTTAATTTATGATGAGCTTAATTTAACGATGAGGCTTAACGATAATTATCGTTAATATACATCATAATTTACCGCGCTTAAATCATAGATTTACGATCCCCCATAGCATACCTTTGCGGTAGATTACTACCGCATTGTACTCTACGACCGAATGTTCAAATTTACGTCTTCGATCGTAAATTAATTAACCTGGGGACTCGCTAAAAAGCGATACCACGGCTTTATAAATTTAAAAGGCCTATTATAAATTTAAATTGTGTAATTTAAAAACCTATTTATCACACCTAAACAGAGATATCCAAGAGTATTTTTAATTAAATCGTCAGATTTTAAAACAAAAGAAATACTGATGCGAGATGTGAAAATCTCCACAGTTACCACACATACAATGGAATTCAACTTTATAAAGATATTTCTCCTCTAACAATGATACCAGAGGATGGAACTACTCCCAATAGTTTCTACGTTAAGGAAACATAATATTCTACAGATGGGGTTTCCCACCAAGATCACTGTATTAAGGATGGAAAGATACATACAATATCTTCTCCTGAAGATGGTATAAAACCCTCACTTCTTAGAACTAACTCTCCTCTTAACCTCTTAAAAAAAAAACACTTCTCCTCCCAAACTAAAATGCAAATGGTAGCCATTATAACACCAGATAACCATGATTACATACAAAGTAGTTTACTATTTCCCCTCACAGACTAATTGAAAATACATTGCCAACTGGCACAGAACTATCCTCCTAAACAAGGCATGTCTTTCCAGAAAACTGCAATGGAAGCATCTTCTGCATAACCCCCAAAGTTTCATCCAATTACAATTTGTTAATTGTTTTTTTTTTACTTAAACTGTTAGGTCTGAAGATTTAATGACGCTTGGTACAATCTATTATAAGTCTAATTCTGAGAATTCTCTGTTTACAAATATCTACTACGCTTAAAGGACATGTCCACCCCTGTAAATAACGTTTGGCACATAGTGGGTTCCTTACCCCAGCCCAACCACTATAAAATTTTTGAGAAAGTCCCCAAACTCTACTTACCTTCCCTCTTTCCTCCACCGTACTGCCAGTCACTCTGTTTGCATGAAACTGCAAGCAGGGGGCCGGACGGCAGCCGCCGGTCCCTGATTGGCTGTGAAGGCAGCCATCATGGACGCAGCTGCTGGCCACAGAATGCCGTAGGAGAGGTAAGTTAAGTAGAGTGCGGGACTTTCTGAAAAATCTTTTATTGCAGTTGAGGCTAGGGGAAGGAACCCTACTATCTGCCAAAGGATTTTATTGCACTACAGAGTGGGGGCCAGTATAGGATTAAGTTTAGTTTTGGGGGTTGGATATGCCTTTTAACTTATTTTGTTAACCATCTTAAATAATAGGAAAATCACTAACTCTGTAGGTAACTTGGATCATCACAATCTGCATGTTGAAATATATAACTAATACTATGGAATGTAGAAAATAAACCCCGAAAATGTTACATATAAATTACCAAAAAATTGTATCAGAATGTTAGAGTTAGGGTTATTTAATTTATGATTGTGGTCGTAAATGTACGGTCGCGACCGTAAATTTAGACCAACCGTTTGTTAATTAACAAACGTTTGATCGTAGAATAACGTGCGGTAGTAAAACACCTCAATGGTTTTCTATGGGGATCGTAAATCTACGATTTCATTATCGTAGATTTACGTTCGGTATAGTAAATTTACGATCAGTATTGTAAATTTATGAATCATTAAACCGATCGTTAATCTCGATTGGTTAACGACGATAAATTTACGATAACGATCGTTTTAAAGCCACTTATCGCTAAAAAGCAATACGCGGCTTTATAATTATGGCCATATTTACCAAATATCGTTATAGTTTTTTCACATCACCAAAAAATAACGATCGGTGTTCTGCGGATACTGATCGTTTTTTCAATATCGATCGTAATTCTACGATATTGCCAATCGTAAAATCGACTGTGCCAATATCATAGAAAACGGTATCCTACTATGACCGCGCCTCCTTTAAAATTGAAGGAACCGCGCGGTCGTCGTAAATGCAATCGTGATTCTACAATTCGATTATTTTTCTACGATACCGATTGTTATTTTACGATAACGGCACCATAGATTTAGCATGGCGATATCGTAGAATTACGATTGCTATCGTAGACACCTATCGTTATTTTACGGCGAAGGTAAAATACGGACCAAAAGGTCTCTGTTTTGGAGGGAAGCAAATAAATTTAAAACAGATATCATCTGGAAATCAGGAACCCACTTTAAAAGGGACAACTGCCCAACACTCAAAAACTGACACTACAACAATAATGGAGTTCTTATTGCAATTAGAACACACTGGCATTTAAACAAATTAACTGTATCCAAGACAAAACCGGTAGATACTTGATTCGAGTCTGTGAAATTAACAATGTAGGAATATACTTTGGTCAATGTTTATTGCCCCCACAATAAAACTATAGGTTTTTATAATACAATTAATAAAAAAAAAAAATAGCAAAAGACTACCTCTTGTGGAGATCTTTATTTGCAGTATTTACACAAATAATTAAGACTATCCACTGAACCCTTTTATTCATAGTGAGGACCTGTATGATGTGTGGTGGGCATTTAACATTAAGAAAAAGACTATTAGGGCTATGTACGCAGAGTGCCGTTATCTGCTATTGTGTCTTAAAGTCACGTTAACCAATGTATCAGCGTTAACGTGACTTTAAGACACACCTACAGCACTTGCGACGTTAAGCAATATTGGGTCACACGTAACGGACTCAACCTATGTACTGAGCCATTACCGTCCTCTTAAGATGTAATTTCTAATGCCAGCAGATATCTGGTTTAAAATTCACAAAAGGCAAACTCCAGCCCAGTCCAGTGCTCAGTGAATTGCCTTAAAGGGGCAATGGAGAGCGATAGTGACTCTCGTACATAGCCCCTTATATGTTTTCTTCAATGTTCACAACTCTACTCCAGATGATTATGGTTAGCAGACAAGCGGCTGTTCCAAAAAATAATAATAATTGTTTTTGCCAATTATGTAGTAAATATATGTATGTCCAATATATGTATTAGAAAGTAGGGTATTGTAATACTTTTATGGACTAACAGTTCATTTAGTAGACAAGCTTTCGAGGGATCAACCCTCTTCCTCAGAGCAGATTCAGAGCAGAACTGATTGAAAAAAGGGTAATGGAAAGTAAGAAGCTAATTACATTAAATAACAAGATAATAACACCCCACCCCCCCCCCAAAAAAAATAAAAATAAAAATAAATCCAGAATATACTGAGGAATGAGAGGGGGTAATAATAGAGAAAACGCATACTAGGATGGGCAACCAAATGGAAAGGAGAAGGTAGCAGGGGGGGTGGGGGAAGTGAGAAGGGATGCTGGATGAGAGAAAAGCAACACTGAGAAATGTCATATTGTATACATCCACATATTTTTCTAACATACAATATATTCAACATTTATAGTGGGCTAGGAATCCCAATCTTGGTTTAACCCCATTGTTTTGAGTCAAATAACAGAATCATTTGGCTTCAAATTTTTTCTATCTTGGTTGCTGCCGAATGTCCCTTCAAGATCCGGGCGGGGATTTTCCATGGAGTGCCCTGTTGTGCACAGTGGGAATAATGTGGTGTATGTTTACTATATGTGGATACAGATTATATATAATCTTTATACACACTACTATAAATTTAGGGATTTGTACAAAAAAAAAATAAAGGCAAGATGTTAAAAATAAAAGAAATCCTATGAAATCTTGGTTCTATTAGTATCACATCCCCTAAATTAATATTTTGATCTATTCATTGTAACATTGTTAGTTCAGTAGAAACACCACAGTGAAATACAACTGTTGTGCCAAGCTTAAATCAATCTTCCCCCTAATTTCCAACCAATAATAGATCAATAGGAGATCCATTGGATCATTTATAATTAAAGTTATCAGTATGTCCTTCAATACTCACCCTCCCCATTAACTCACAACTGTCACTAGGGATTCTGTTAGGGAATCACTATTGGCAAATGTGTTAGAGAGGGAATCATTATTGGTCATGTGTTAGACAGTGAACACTATTGGTAAATGTGAGGTCCTATAAAGAACCCAGACTATCCTGTCATGTTTCAATCTTATACATTTATCAGTTCAGGGCACAGTTCATGGCTTCTATGGGGTCTACTGCTTAAATAATGTAATAAACCCATTAATAAACTCCTTCATTGGCTCATAGAAGTGGGCATGGAGATGTTTTCCTTCAGCCCCTTATAATATAGAGCAGGATAAGCAACAGTAGATCTCCAGAGGTTTGAAAACTACAACTCCCGCATTCCTCTACAAGCATCTCTGTAGTTAGGGGAAATCAAACTACAACTCCCAGCATTCTCTACAAGCACACATTTTCCCCAATCCTACCCTATAGCAGTGAAGTATGGGGCCCTGTCTCCTATTCAGACCCATCAAATGGGAATCTGGCCCACCAGAAATACTCCATCCGAATTTTGTAAGCACCTCCTCCAGTCCATCGCAGTACATCAAACAGCGCTTGTCGGGTGAGCTTGGCAGATTCCCATTACTGCTTGAGATGCAAAAGGGCACTATCATTCTGGGCTCACCTACAGAACAGTAGCCCCAACTCTTACCATTATAAGCCTCAATACACAACAAAGACCAGGAAAAGCATGTGCACTGAAACAACTCATCAGCTCCCTACAACATCAAACCCACACTCACGAGAACCTGTCTAAACCTCAAATTACAGCCGCCATAACAAGAGCAATTGGATTACGTGGTGATGGGAAGAAAGAAATAAAAAGTCCCAGAAACTAACTATATACCAGGTACTGGACAGAGACAAAAACTAGCACCCTACCTGGAGAATATCACAAACCCTAAGAGAGACAAGTCCTGAGTCTCTAAGATTGAGTGCACACAGCCTAGAAATAGAATCTGGCTGAACACAGCAGACATATAACCAAAGAGAACAGACTGTGCCAGCACTGTGACCAGGGAACCTTAGAAGATAAACCCACTTCCTTCTACAACTGCCCCAAATACAAAACAATACGGGACCCCCATTCAGATGCTGTCGGACTTTATCCCAGACTTCAACTGCTTAGATGGAGAGAGAAAACTCTATATCCTGCTGGGAGAGGATGAAGCCACAGTAATATTGGGGCACACTATGTAACAGCATGTCACAGACTGAGAGAAGCTAAATGAATCTCAATGTCCAAGGATTACTTGCCCAATTATCCCTTTATCCTTCCCCAATCGACTTAAAGACTAAAACCCAATATACCCTTTATAGTACTGTCCTATATAAATTATCCATTGTCCCATACCCATGTCCCCCTACCGTGAACCTCTAATACTAACATGTTTTATTGTTTTTATTATTTTTGTTTGCTTTGGCAAGTCAAAAGTAAATTGATCCTGCACAATAAAGCTCTTTTTGATTTGATTTGATTTGATTTGTATCCAAACATCTGGAGATCTACTGGTGCCTATCCCTGATCTATAGATATCCCTCCTGTCCAGCAAATAGCAGGTCTCCTTTTTGTCTATTGAAAGGGAGGGAGGGGGTGGTGGGTGGAGGTATGTGAGAGTGAGAGAATGTTTTTACTAAGGATGTCCCATGTTTTTACAAAGGAAGTGACATATATCTTGCAACTTCCTACTTCCCTACTAACACTCAGAAAATGTTTTGATTTGCAACACTGCTGTCAATCTATATAAGCACACCATTGGATACAACACTAAAAGGGAAGTGAGAAATATGTTCCTTTGTAAGCTTTCATTGCCCTCTGTAAAACTTCCTGGGTGTGGCTAACACTCCATTTTGAAGATACCATTACAAACCAGGAGTGGGGCACTAAGTACTTTTATTATTTATATATTTTGCCCTTATTTAACTTTCTATATACTAATTGATTAATACATATTTGTTAATATTGATTAACATTGTTTGTGCTTAAACACAAACACTGTCCTATGTATACTTACTTTTACCCACCCCCACCAACATAGTACCTCCGACAAAAACCCAATGATTTCCCATGAAATTATAAATGTATTTATATAATATAAGGGATTACACACCATGGGCACCATCATGGTGGCAGAGCTTTGGCTGTGTTTGCAGAGTTTGATGTCACCCTTGGACACATCTGCAAGGAGTTTTGTATGTTCTCCGCCTGCTGCGTGGGTTTCCTCCGGGAATTCTGCTTCCCCCCCACAATCATAAAGACATACTGAGAGTGGTTTAAGGCGTACATAAAGTGATTAGAATGTAAACTCTTCGGCCAGGCCCTGATATGAATTGAGTAAATAATTGTAAAATATTGCAGATACGTAGCGCTATATAAGAAATTCTGGAATGCCATAATCTTTCATTATAACTAAATTTCAACAATTAAAATGATGATTCTACCTAAATTCTACAGTTACCTCTTGAAAAATACCATCACATTCCCCTGCATTCTTTGGTCAACAAATAGACTCTTTTCAAATTTTCCTTTGGAATAATAAAACACAAAGTAAGTATGTTAACACTTACAAAAACCAGACGGCGGGAGGAATAGATATGCCCCATAAAGAGATACTACGAAGCCACAATATTAGCCCTACTTAAACATTGGTGACAAAAAAAAACACAGAATGTCCATGTTATACTAGTAAATCAACTTAATTCCAATCACTCTGAGAGCATTGATGGGAAAATATTATTTGACCAAACACCAAAACTTCCCTACCCCATCTAAACACAGCCTCTAAACATGGCAAAAATAGCATGGCAAGTCACACAAAAATTAAGAATCTACGGAGAAAATATTCTTAAATTTATCAAGAAAAATTGGATACCCAATTATAGCAACACACAGAAATGGCTCTTTTGAACATGGATTAAAACACCAATCTTACACATGGTTCTGGCTACCATAAATTCAATATGTGGAAAATGGAAATCCAGATCCATTCCAACTCTGATAGAATAAATAATAGATAGAATTAACAAAAACTACGAAGAAATATTTAGCCTTACCCATGGTACTACCACCATAAATTTGTACAGAAATGGAACTGGGAAAGACAAATATCTAATAATATCTTGGTGAATGACAAAATAAAATTAATTCTTTAAGAATTTATTTAATGTAACAGATACTGTACAAACTGTATTGTATTTTTATTATACAAATATCTCAGACATATGTACCAACTCTAATAATGATATATTTCTTAAAATGTTAATGTTACGAAAATGATACACTCTTAAATAAAAAGCAATAAATAAGGGAAAAAAAAGGAATAACAATTGAATTTTTCTGAGGTTTTGAGACAGTTTAAAATGTGATCTTTTGTGCTTTTTAAGTAAGTTTTGGATAAGATTTACCAAGATCTTGAGAAAGGGAAATTATTACTTTACTCCCAAAGAAAGGTATAAAACTCAGTTAAAGATCTGTAGGCCAATAATACTTTTAAACATGGATTACAAGATTTATGCAAAAATTCTTTCAATAAATTAAAGAAGTTATTGGGCAGTAATTCATTCTAACAAGCAAGGACAGTTGTGGTATGCGTAGTCGTAGAATTCACCATGCCACATAGGGGTGTTCCTAGGGTTTTTGACACCTGAACACCTTTTAAAATGCTGCCTATTGGCAGACTGTGGTGCACATGAAGTGGGCGTGGCTTTATTAGAATACAATGACGTGGCTTGTGGAGGTGGGTATGGTTGCTGGCTAACACTGACTGGTGAACTGGAGGGCTACTTAACACTAATTGGTAACTGCGGCATTAATGCAGTATTGCAGAAGGAGGATTTTTTAACTGCCGTCTTTTAAGTAGGTGTGCGCCCTGGCGCAAATGTTTCAGTTTGCTTCATGGAGGGGCACCCCTGATGCCACTTACTTAATTAAAGATTCTATACGGTATGTGAAAGACAGGTCAAACTTGGCAGTTTAATCTTTAGATTTCGAAAAAGCTTTGATCGCATATCTCACGTTTTTCCTTTTTAATTTTTTATGCCAAATAGAGTTCCTGATAATTTTTCATCATTTTTAAAAACATTATCATTATTGTACCAGTCAGTTTTAGTTAATGGTTTTATTGAAATTTGGTATCAAGCAAGAATGTTTCCACTGCTTTTTATATGTCCATGACCCTTTATGTTCCCATCAAACAAGATACAATGATCCAGGGTGTCCATGTTCCGGGTGTGGAAGGTTACAGACAAAAATACTTGGGCACATGGATGATACACATACTTTGTAAGGATGATTCTTCTATTAGAGAGTAATTCAGAGACAGAAATTTCTGTGCTGCATCGGGTTTTCAATACAATGTTAATAAAGCAGTCGTATTAGGATTTAAGAAATCCATAGATTACCAAATGCAAAAGACAGAATTGAAGCAATTTTAGGTATAGTTTTTTAAAATGATGGAAAAGAATCTTGGGATATCGCTACACAGAAAATTAATAAGAGAGTAACTTCTTGGACTAGAACATCAATTATGCATGGAAGGACTTTATTGATTAAAATGGTTTGAATTCCCATTTATTGCTGTCCTCCACCTGATTTACTTTGAATCATGTTATTAGTCATGTTTTGTTTTTATCTGGGGCTTAAGAATGGAGGAGGTGTAAACGTATTTACATGTGTAAACTCCAAAAGGGTGGTAAAGCTGTTCCAGATATAAACTTTTTTATATATACAAAATATTTGTTCCTGTGCCTTCAAGCTTTTGAAACAATGCTTAATCGTCTTTCTTTGGTCAATAACTGCAGGTATGATTTTTAGAGAATTACGGATGGTATCAACTGTCTTTGAAGTCTCCCCTGTTTTTTTAAGATTTTATCATCGATAATTATAGAACTAACTTGCCAAGGAAAAGTTTGAAGAACTTTTAACAAATTACATCTAAAGAAATATTTTCTTCTACGTGAAAATTTGATTCCCATAGCAGATATATCAGAAAAATGAAACTAAAAATGTTTGGGTTAGGGTAAATTACAAGTAACTTATTTGTCATAAAGATCTCAGCATGGGCTTTGTGTTCATTCATTTGTGTCTTCCGAATAGGTATTCCAGCCCAAGTGAGGTGTGGCCAAATGCCCAAGGAGCATTTGTTACGAAGAAGACACTGTAAAACATTTATTATGGGACTGTTTCTATGCAAAACAATTATGGAAAACTAAATACCCACTTTAAATATATATATATATAAAAATTGTATTATTGAAAATTGTATTTTTGTTATATATTGTGATTCATTTATCTATTTGTCAAGTGGTATTTTTGTGTAGTATAGTAATATTATTAAGGTTGAATAAAGAATATGTCCATCCATCAACCCCCCTAGCAATTTCCTGCCTAATCTGTTGATCCAGGCGGAAGGCAAAAAAAAACCCCACCACCAAATTATGAAGGGGGAAAATCATTCTTCCGGAACTCCAAGTGGCAATCGGAAATTTCCCTGGATCAACGCTACTTTTTGTATCAAACCAAGTAACTTGCAACATCCTTGTTTGCGGAAACTCATCCAGCTTTTTTTTTTAAACTGCTACTGAACCTGTCATACAACGTCCATTGGAAGACAGTTTCATAGCTTCCGTTCTCACAGTGAAAAAACCTTTCCGAACTTGAAAGCCTAACCTTTTTTCTCAGTTTACATATTGTAACTTTTCCAGTCTGTCTTCATATTGCAAGCTCCCCCAATCCCCTTATTAATTTAGTTGCCCTTCTCTGAACCCTTTCCATTTCAAAGATGTCCTTTTTGTACACATGATACACTGCAATTCCAAATGAGGCCTTACCAATGCATTGTAAAGAGGAAAATACATTGTCCTCCCTTGAATCCATACTACCTATCTTTATACAAGTCAATACCATGCTGGCTCTGGCTGTTTGCCACCTGGCCTGCTTGCTTCCTTAAGTTTGTTATCCACCAAAACTCCAAGATCCCTTTCCAAAAGGGATTTCACTTAACACAGAGTCCAAAATGCATCACCTTACATTTATCAACATTGAATCTCCTCTGCCACTTAGCAGCTCAATGTACAATCTATCTAGATCCCCTCCCTGCAACGATTGCACATCCTCTGAAGTTTTTAATGGTAGACAAGTTGCAATTAAAGTCCCCCATAAATGAGCACACTCCCCAAACTTGCAGCCCTTGCCAACTGCATATGAGCTTGACTCATCCTCCTCTCTGCTAGCATTTGGTGCTTATAGCAGACACCAACAATGACATTACCCCCTTCACTGTTGCCTAACTTCCACCCATATTGCCTCCACTTTACACCATACGCCAGTTCTTCTTCTTTACTCCTCCCCCTTTCCTTTTTTCTTCTGACCTGCCTAAACAAGGCATATCCTTCTAAATTTACAGCCCCTCGTGAGAAACTGTTCAACCAGGTTTCTGCTATACCTATTACATCAACTACACAGTCATGCCCCTCCATTCCCTCTATTATTTTAGTTGCCCATCTCTGAACTGCTTCCATTCCAAGATGTCCTTTTGTATATGGGATTCCAAACTGCACCACAATATTCACAATGACACCTTACCTTGCCTTGTAACAGAGGGGGTATAATGTTTTTTTGCTCTTGAATCTATTCCCATCTTTATACAAGACACATATCTGCTAGCTCTAGCCATTGCTGCCTGGCATTGTTTGCTATATACTAAGTCTTATCTACCAGAACCCCCAAATCTTACTCCAGTCAAGATTCTCTCAACACAGTTATTTAGGTGTAGGTGGCACCAGGATAGCTAAACCCCAAATGCACTCACCTTACATTTATCAACATTGAATCTCATCTGCCATTCTGCTGCCCATTTGATAATCTATCTAGGTCAGCTTGCAGCAATTGCCATCATTTGAAGTTTCCAAAGCTCTGCATAGTTTAGTGTCACAATCAAACACTGAGACCTTGCTCTCAATGCCCCCTTCTAGCCATTTATAACAGATTAAAAAGAAGTGGCCCCAGTACGGAACCTTGAGGCACTCCACTTAGACTTAGGTCCCACAGATGTAGCCCCATTGACCACCACGCTCTGTTTGCGATCCAGTAACCAATCTCTCTCCATGTAACATGTTTTTTTTCTAGCCAACTGTCCTTAGTTTATTCTCAACGCTTTAGGCAAATTCAAGTATCTCCCATCTACTGCTATGCCAGATACAATTTAATTATTAATAATTATAAGTTAATTTGTCTGGCACAATACTATTTCTCTGTAATTCCATGCTGACTACACTAATAAGATCAGTTTGGGGACAAAGTGAAAGATTGAGTCCCGTAACAAGTTTTTTATCACCTTACCTACCACTGATGTTAGGCTTACAGGTCTATAGTTACCTGGTTGGGGGAACAACTACCTTTTTTGAATAGTGGTAATTACATTGTTTTTTTTCAATCCTCGGCACATCACAGACAAAAGTGAACTCTGAAAAATAGAAACATTGCTTTCCTGAGAATTTTTGCTATTATTTTTATTTTTATATTTGAATAGTTTTTGAAGCATAATTTACATTTTTGTGTTGTGATATAGGCAAGCACATCACACTGGTCCCCCTGCACTTCCTGTTGTTATACTCTGTCAGTGGATGACAGTCAAACTGCCATGTCTCCTCCTCCTCTTTCAGCCCCCCTCCTCTTGCACCCCCCTGGCCCCTCCCACTCATGGGGCCATATTTATCAGATATAGTTATCTTTTTTTTTTTTTTTTTTTTTTTTTTTTTTGGTTTTTAACCGATTGCCATAGAATAACGATCATGTTCGTTCTACTATACCTGATCGTTTATTTACGATATGATCGTAATTCTACGATATTGCCATCGTAACATCGTCAGTGCCGATTCAGAGAAATAATGATCAGTATCGTAGAATAACAATCGTTATTTTCCTACGACTGCGGGACTTCCTTTAAAAAGTGACAGGAACCGTGCCGTCCATCGTAAAATAATGATCGTTATTCTAGGATACCAATCGTTATTCTCTACAATATCTACACCATAGATTTTTTACAAGGCTACCGTAGAATTACGATCGATAACAGTAAAAATAACGATCAGGTTTTGTAAACACACCGATCGTTACTTTACGGCGACGTAAAAAAAGATAACCATATTTTGATAAATATGTCCCAATGGACCCAATGGCCCCTCCATTTGCAGGCCCCCCTTGGCCCCTTCCCTTACAGCCCTATGGGCGCCTCCACCTGCAGGTTGCCTTAAACCCCCCCACTATGGCTGCCATTGGCCCGCCCACTCCTGGGCACTGTGTTCCCATCACTTATGGTGCTCGGGCGCCCCACCTACTTAGGGTGGGCCATGGCACTCAGACACACCCTCCTACAGACAACTGTGAAAACAGCTTTTTTAGGCGAGTGGTTTAGGACTTGGGAGTACACGATACTGAATAGCTTAAAATTATGGTGAGGTACGCCGCTCCTCTCCCCTAAAGAGCTAAAAGCTCCCTTACGAATATACAAGTGAAATAAGGGCTCTTCTTATATCAGAAGTTACCGTCACAGCCTCATGTTATGTAATATATCAATAATGGGAAAAGGGAAGACTGGCCATTTCTCGAAGAATGCTGGGTGTTCAGATGACATGCCAAAGTTATTTTGATCATATACAACATCACTTTCCTGTCTAGCAAACCAGAAACTGATTGTCTAATTTTTTTTCTATTGAGCTAGGGAGGGGTGGGAGTAGGGAGGGAGTAAATGTGTGAATCTTGAAAGAATTTGTTAATTGGCTACGACTGTAATTTTTACAAACATGCACATAATTGGATGTAATACAGGAACTACCCTTACTTCCTCTTGTCATTACATGCCTAAGAAGATTTTTTTTGATTTGCCAACAGTGTAGCAAGTCGAGCCCTCATTGGTGTTAGTAAATTCAACTTCCATTAGTGTCCACATGGAGATCCTTTACCACCGTAGAGAGTAAGCTACAACTCGACCATTTTTGAGTTCTCATTCAAACTTTAGGGGTGTCCAAGTAATAGATGGGGTTGGGTCTGACATGAACCCAGAATCCGACACAACAACTCCTCCGTCGTTCCGAAAGACTGAATGATTCCGTCTGAATCCATAGGATGTCTGGTTTCCGGGACTTCAGGTGCATTTTTCATAATTTTGAATGTCAAGAGCTTATTTATTTTTATATTTATTTTATAGTTTTGAAATAGCATATGACGTTCGAAAAGCTTGAAAATATGTTGGAACTTCGAAATGGTCTCCGATCGTATTTTCGGTATTTTCCCGAATGCTCAAGGGGCTATTTTTGAAATTCTCAAAAATAGACTCCATACATTCGAAAATTATCGAAATTTCATTCAGTTTCAATTTTTGGATCTTCGTGATTTTTCCTGAGACCTGGGAATCCACAAAAAGGAACAAAACTAGTGAGTTGTGCGGCCATCTCTGTGTCAAGTTCGAAAGTATCTATATTAATTGTATATCATTTGCTTGTAATTCATAGTAATAGTAGTATTTAACTTTTATAGTGTTATTTGTTATGATGATTTTAATTAAAGGGTATGTCCACCCCAACCGATTCGATTTTATATTCTGCTCCGGCCATGTCCCCAGCCCCAACCGCATTGTTTTTTTTTTTTCAAAAAGCTCCCCAAAACCTTACTTACCACCAAACCTCACCCCCGCTCCTCCGCCGCACTGCCGCCCCTCTGCTTGCTAGCAAAAGCAAGCAGAGGGGCGTGACCTGGCAGTCGCGTCTGTGATTGGCTGAGGCGGCATCCATCACGGACGCGCTGCCGGTCATTCAGTGCAAGTTTTGGGGAGCTTTTTTAAAAAAAAAACATGCGGTTGGGGCTGGGGGACATGGGGGAGCAGAATATTAAGGGTGTTTAATGCTAGGGGGAGGTATCGTAGAACGGGAGGGAGAGGGAAGGGAGAGGGAGGGGGGAGAAGGGCTGCAGTGCGCATGGCACATCTCTACCGGAGGCAAGACAGGCAGAGCCCTCTATCCCCTGTTGGTATGTTTTGGGACGTTGGGGGGGGGGTTTTCCGGATTAACCCTATGGAGTCTGGGATGTGAGGTAAGGATTAAACTACACTACATGGTGGGGCCCAGTAGTTGGGGGGATTATAGTTTTGGGGGTGGACATGCCCTTTCAATTAGTGCAATTACACACATACATACAGACCTTTCCTAAGTGTAATAGTATTATATACCCCCACCTAATTAGTTGCTCCTAAAACTCAATGCGATCTCTGTAAAAACATAAATCTAATAGTATATATATCTATATATATTATATATATATATATAATATATATATATATAAAATAATGTCTGTATGTATGTTTGTATGTTCCAGAAAAACTTCCAAATGGCTGCGGACAATTTTCATGCGACTTGGTATACCTTATTGTTAAGGATCTGAATAAAAGCATAGGCTACTTTACACAACTTTTAAAAATGGCTCCGTACCCTCTTTTCCCAACATTTTTTAAGGTAATTACCCTGTGTCTGCCACTGGTGGTGAATCAAGCACAAGTTAATTGGCACACCTTCTAAATATAAGATTGTTCATAGGGCATACTAATCTATTGCTTTAATTTGTTCTGTTGTTGCTGTGATAGGAGGATAAAGCTGTCAAATAAATGAGGAGTAGCAGAACATGTGATTTTCCTATAGATATATAGATTTATGTTTTTACAGAGATCGCATTGAGTTTTTAGGAGCAACTAATTAGGTGGGGGTATATAATACTATTACACTTAGGAAAGGTCTGTATGTATGTGTGTAATTAGCACTATTTAAAGGGCATGTCCACCCCCAAAACTATAATCCCCCCCAACTACTACTGGCCCCACCATGTAGTGTAGTTTATCCTTACCTCACATCCCAGCTCCATAGGGTTCTCCTGTAAACCCCCCCCCAAAGTCCCAAAACAACCACCGGAGGAGGGGCTCTGCCTGCTATCTTGCCTCCGGTAGATATTTGCCATGCACTGCAGCCCTTCTCCCCCCTCCCTCTCCCTCCCTCTCCCTCCCTCCTTTCTACTATCCCTCCCCCTAGCATTAAACCCCCTTAATATTCTGCTCCCCCATGTCCCCCAGCCCCAACCGCATGTTTTTTTTTAAAAAAGCTCCCCAAACTCTGCACTGAATGACCGGCAGCCGCGTCCGTGATTGGCTGCGCTCAGCCAATCACAGACGCGACTGCCGGTCCGCCCCTCTGCTTGCATTCTCGCAAGCAGAGGGCCGGCAGTGCGGCGGAGGATCGGGGTGTAAGTAAGAGTTTGGGGAGCTTTTTGAAAAAAAAAAACATGCGGTTGGGGCTGGGGGACATGGGGGAGCAGAATATAAAATCGAATTTCGGGTGACATACCCTTTAATTAAAATCATCATAACAAATAACCTATACAAAGTATAATACTACTACTTACTACTGAATTACAAGACAAATGATATACAATTAATATAGTATACTTCTTAACTTGACACTAGAGATGGACCGCAAACTCACTAGTTTTGTTCCTTTTTTGGATTCCCAGGTCTCAGGAAAATCCCGAAGATCCAAAAATCTGAAACTGAATGAAATTTTCGATATTTCGAATGTATGGAGTTATTTTTGATAATTTTCAAAAATAGCCTTGAGCATTCGAAAATTCTCGAAAATACGATCGGAGACCATTTTCGAGTTTCCAATCATATTTTCAAAGCTTTTCGAACGTCAATTCTATTTTCAAAACTTAAATATATATAAAAAAATAGCTCTGTACATTCAAAAATTATCGAAAATGCACTCTGAAGTGTCCCGAAATCCAGACGATCCATCTGGATTCAGACGGATCATTCAGATTTCGGAACGGAGGATTTTTGTGTCGGATCTGGGTTCATGTCAGACCCAGACCCCATCTCTACTTGACACCCCTAAGTTTGAATGTAGAACTCAAAATGGTAGGTTTAGCTACTCCTCTAAGTGTGGTAAAGATCTCCATGTGGACACTAAATGGAAGTGGAATTTTACTAACATCCAATGAGGTTCTGATCTTACACTGTTGGCAAATAAAAAAATCTCTTAGGCATTGTACATGACAAGATAGGAAGTGTAAGGGAGTTCCTGTATTACATCCAATTATGTGCTGTTTGTAAAAAAATTACAGTCTTAGCCATAACAAATTCTTCAGATTCACACATTTACTCCCTCCCTACTCCCCCCCCCTCCCTTCTCCATAGAAAAAAATTAACAATACCAGTTATGTACCTCAAGAAGACATCACAACTTGGCTTTCTTTATACTGTGACAACGTAAAATTTGTTCATAATATTGGAATAGGAATCTTGATAGGTCGCCCAATCTTCTCAAAACTATCATGACAGACAATAAGTTGAAAGACCTTTTAATGATTTTAAATAAAAATGATTTAGATTAGATAAGATTAAAAATAGTTTATTTGATAAGATTACATGGAAGTGTAGGGCTACTGGATCTAGAAGTGATTATATTTTCACATCCAGTTCCTTAGTACCAATATCTTGTATACACAAAGAAAATGTGATTTCAGATCATAAAGTAGTAATTTTTAAAGTTTTAAATCCAGTGGAGCAAAAGGTAGGAAGGAGTTTTTGGAAACTTAATGCCTCTCTTCTGAAAGAGGACGATATTTATGAAGATTTTAGTAAGAGTTTTAAAGGATGGCAGAAGGAAAAGTTACATACTACAGATATTTTAACATGGTGGGATATAGTTAAAGAAAGAATTTAATGATATTTTATTAAATTGGGCATTCAAAAAGCTAAGGAAAAAGAATTTTTTACTAATCTGAATACACAATTACAAACTTTTTATAAATTTGAAAGTATGGGTTGTGATGTGTCTGAAACTATTACTGCAGTTAAAGGGGAAATCAAAAAATGTTTAGAGGCAAAAGCTAAAGATATTATTATTAAAAGTCGAGTACAACATGTAGAAAAAAATGAAAAATGTACTCAATATTTTTTTAGAAAGATCCAGTCCGCTAAAGATTTAATTACAGAAATAGAGGGAGATAAATCTAAAAGCAGCATATCGAAAAAGTACATTAATCAAACCCTATATGTTATTAAAAAAGTTGATTAAAGATTTTAGAATGATGCTGAAAGATATAAGTGTAGTTAAATCACAGGATGCTGAATTTTTAAAAGTTTAACTGAAAAAGAAATTTTAAGGAAAGCATAAGAGTTTTAAGAAAAATAAGGTACCCTGACTGGATGGAATAACAACTGAATTTTATCTGAGGTTTTGGGACATTTTAAAAAGTGATCTTTTATGTATTTTTAGACAAAGTTTTGAGGAAAGAGTATTAGCAAGATCTTGGAGAAAGGGAATTATTACTTTACTCCCAAAAAAAAAGGTGATAAAACTCAGTTAAAAAAAAGTGAGGCCTGTAACAGTTTAAAATATGGATTACAAGATTTATGCAAAAATCCTTGCAAATAGATTAAAAAAAGTAATTGGGCAAGTAATTCATTCTAATCAGGTATGTGGTATTACTAGTCGTAGAATTCATCATGCCACTAAATTGATTAGAGATTCTATATGGTATGCGAAAGACAGAGGTCAAAACAGAGGTCTTAGATTTTCCTTTCTAATGTTTAAGCCAAATGGGTGTTCCTGATATTTTTTATATATGTTTAAAACATTATAACGATTACATTACACCAGTCAGGTTTTAGTTAATGGTTTTATGACAGATGATATAGCCTTGAAATGTGGTGTCAAGCAAGGATGATCCATTGTCTCCCCTACTTTTTATATGTGCCATTGAGACACTTTTATGTTCCACCAGACAAGATAAGATAATCCATGGTGTCCATGTTCCGGTGGTGGAGGGTTACAAACAAAAGTGTTGAGTACATGGACAATATTGCAATATTTGTACTGATTATTTTTCTATTAAGAGAGCAATTCAGAGAACAAATTTTTCTGTGCTGCATCAATCGTTTGAATTAAATGTTAATAAAAGCAGTATATTAGAGATTGGAGATTGGAAATCCATACAATTACCAAATGCAAAAGAAAGAATCTGTAACTTTTTAGGTATAGTTTTTATTCTGAAATGATGGAAAAGAATCTTGGGATATTGCTACGAAAAAAATGAATAAGAGAGTATGTCTTGACTAGACGTCAATTATCTATGAAGGGAAAAATGTTATTGATTAAAATGGTTTATTGCCTATTTTGTTGCATAGTCTTACTTTTCCTCCACCTGTTTTACATTTGTATCAAGTTTATAGTCATGTTTTGTTTTTATCTGGGGCTCAAGAATGGAGAGGTGTAAAGGTATTTACATGTGTACACCTTCAGAAAAGGGTGTAAAGCTGTTCCAGATATAAAATTTTTATATTTTTTTATGCAAATATTTGGTCCTATGCCTATAGGCTTTTGAAACAAATGCTTATTGTCTTTCTTTGTCCGATATACTACACGGTATGATTTTTAAAAAAATATGGATGGTATCAACTCTGTCTTAAAAAGAATCCAGCTGTTTTAAAAACCTCACTGGTTTTAAGATTTTGTCATCGATAATTATAGAATTGAACTTTAAGGAAAAAGTTTAAGGAAGTTTTTAACAAATTATATTTAAAGAAATATTTTCTTCTGCGTGAAACCTTTGATTCCCATAGCTGATATGTCAGAAAATGAACTAAAAATTTTGGGTTAGGGTAAGTTATAATGAACTTTTAAATTGTCATCAAAAAATGAATGGGCTTGTGTTCATATGTGTCTTCCTACTAGGGTATTACCACACAAGAGAGGTGGGACAGCAAGTGCCAAATGCCCAGAGACCAATTATTATGAAGAAGAAACTGTAAAACATTTATTATGGGACTTTTTCTTTCTGCAAAAACTTTATGGAAAATTATATACTCGCTTTTGGATTTGTAGGAGGCATTAAAAAATTGGACTTTGAAATATACTTTATGGTCAAATTCAATGTTCATCAGAAGTAAATTTTCAAGATTATATGGAAAATGATTAATTCTTTAAAGAAGCTTTATGGAAAGTAAAGAACGGAATTATATTTAATACAAGATTCAATATCTGAATGTATATCTTTGTCTTACAGTATAATGTATACATATGTTTTATTAGATGAAAAGAAAAGTTAAAGAAAAGGCCTCTTATGGGGTCAAGACAATGTTCTAAGTTTTTAAAATATTAGTATTGATATTTATTTTGTACGTATATTGTGATTAATTTATCTATTTTTCAATAGTATTTTTTGTTTTCTTTTTGGATGTTAACAAGTTTTAAGATAACATAAAGCTCTTTGAAGTGAAAAAAGTGGTTCTCCCAGAGCAAGGCTCACCCTTTGCACTCCGGGTGTGCTGACCCCTGCGATTTCCCAAAATGTGGGAAATTGGACGTAGTGAGGACTCATTCGCTCTTTCCCCTGAATGTTCTGGTATAAAGAAATGCAAGCCAGGGGTCGGGTCCCTCAGCTGCTGTGGCCATACCCTCTCTCCAAAGGTATGATCAGGTTCTGGGCTTGCAGGACTCTGCTGCCCCGCATGGGCTGTGGCAACCTCTGCTGCTTGCGATGGGCAGGGTTGATGGCTTATGCAGGGATGTGCCTCTGCCTTCCCATCAGCCAATCTGCCTGCCAGGGGCATGTCTTTCATATGGAGATACCTTTCTGCTAAGCACCATGGGAAGTGTGAGGTCATCGAAGTTTTCGAGTTGGAATGGTGGGGTTGCACAGGGGCCCCCAACCTTCATGAGGTGGATTCGAAGGGACACAGCAAGCTTTTGACTCAGTGCAGCTGACTCACCCCCCTTAAGTTCGTCAGGGGGTCGGCCAGGCTGCAGCGGCAGCTTTCCCCCACCACTCATACTTACCTGGCAGGGGAGATACCATATTTCTCCTGTTGGATGGTATGCTAGCTGTTTTCTGCAGTCTAGTTTGTTTTTTGTTAGCTTCTGTATACTTAAGATTTTTCTTGGAAGGTTGAAGAAGTTTACCAGCTATGGCGGCGGCCAAAAATGCAGAAATCACAGCGTATGCGCGGGTAAACAATTCTGTGAGATTGGCGTTTGAGAAGGAGAAAAGAAATGACAGAGGATTGAATACATCGTGAAGATTTTATTTTTGGAATTTTTCGTTTGTCTGCAGAAAAGATTTTGGCACTGCAAGTCTACCATGCTAGAGGATTTATGATATAACCTTTGTTAACAAGAAAATATGTATTGACTTTATAGAGGATTGAACTGTTTCGCGATCATGATTCACTCAAAGGAATTAAAGTGATCCCTCATTATAGTAGAAGATACTAAGAATTTTGGTGATTAAAATGTATAATCCAAATGTACCTTAAGAAGACATCACAACTTGGCTTTCTTTATACTGTGACAGGTAAAATTTGTTCATAATATTGTTAATCCATTTGACTATGGACTGGGAAAAGAAAATATTCAGTCACATTTAAGAAAGGCATTTTTCCACAAGCACGTTTTAGTATTAGAAAGTTTAATAGGATTTATTTTATGATGGAATGGATGTGTTTCGTCAAATTTGTCATGAGTATGGACATGAAACAAGCATTGCAAGCGAATACATAGATGCATGTTCTTTTGAACATGTAACAAAAGAATGTCCATTTCGATCTAAGACAAAACTCATTATACAAAGATTGAGAGGAGTGAATCATTTAAAAGGCAAGATGCTGAGAGTTTATTTTCAGATTATAAAAGATGGTGCAATCAAAATGGCTTCGATTCCAAGAAAGAAAAAATATTCCAGTGGGGTAGATTGTCCTAATTCAGATTCTGAGTTTTCCAGACATAGATTCACATGTTCCTAAGAGATGAGGCTCAACACCTGATGACGTTAAAGGTGAAGAAACAACTTATTAAATATTGGGAGGGAAAGAGTAAAAAAAAAATCAATCTTCTTCCAGTGAATATTCTTCCATATTACTCATTACTTCCATTACTGAAATTTCTAGAGCCAAGAAAGAGAGGAACAAACCCACCAAAAAAAGTGAAGAGAGTCTTGGGCTGAGGTCGCAGCAAGTAATCCAATGGAGGTATTTCGATCTTAGCCCTACACTTTCTGATGAGTGTTTAAAAGATAAAAGTTTTGTGGGGAAGAGAGTCCCGCAAGTTCAAAATACCAGCATCCTTTGGTCTTGAGTGTTTTAATTTATGAACACAGTACAATAATTTAAAGAAGTACTGGGAATGGAAGTCTCAGGGAATGATATGGAGTTACATAAGTTTTTGATAAAGTTTAGTACCTATATCTTATCATGGCAGCTTAAATGGTTTATCTTTTAATAGCATTGTATAAAAAGTAATTTAAGAAGAATGACTGTTTTTAATTTTTTAGCAACTTTTAATGTGACTATGTTTTTCTTGCAAGAATGTGCTATTCCCATATGTTAATCACGAGTACTTTGAAAGAGACTGGACTTTCGGTCCCTCAGTGTGGTCTGGTTCAAATGTACAGGAATGCAGGAGTTGCCATTCTTTTTAAAAGGACCAGTGAAGATCATCGATACAAGAAATTTTACTATTGGGAGAGCTTTGTTTGTTTTTTTTTAATTGATGGTATTGTGTGGGATCTTGAATGTGTATGCCTCACCATATCAAAAACAGAATTGAATATTTGAAACTTGAATATTTTATGGCAAATGAAAGGCCAAACATATTAGCAGTGATTTTAATTGTGTTTTAAATGGTTTCGATAGATTTCGATCAAACAATAGGAATATTAATAGGTCGCCCAATCTTCTCAAAACTATTGTGACAGACAATATTTGAAAGACCTTTTTATGATTTTAAATAAAAATGCCTCCTTAAATTAGAAGATTACATGGAAGTGTAGGGATATGGATCTAGAATTGATTATATTTTTACATCCAGTTCCTTAGTACCAATATTTTGAAAACACAAAGAAAATGTGATTTCAGATCATAAAGTAGTAATTTTTAAAGTTTTAAATCCAGTGGAGCAAAAGGTAGGGAGGAGTTTTTGGAAACTTAATAACTCTCTGCTGAAAGAGGATGATATTTATGAAGATTTTAGTAAGTGTTTTAAAAGATGGCAGAAGGAAAGTTACATACTACAGATATGTTAATATGGTGGGATTATGTTTAAGAAACGAATAAAACGATATTTTTATTAAATTGGGCATTCAAAAAGCTAAGGAAAAGAGAATTTGTATACTAATCTGATACTACAGTTAAAGGGAAATAAAAAATTGTTTAGAGGCAAAAGCTAAGATATTATTATTAAAAGCTGAGTCCAACATGTAGAAGAAAGTGAAAAATGTACTCGATATTTTTAGAAAGATCCAGTCTGCTAAAGATTTAATTACAAAATAGAGGGGGATAAATCTAAAGCAGCATAATGGGGAAAGTAAATACATTTTATCAAACCTTATATGATACAAAAAAAAAAGTTAAAAAATCCCTTGTGTTCTAGAGGCTGACCCATCAATAAGGATTAAACAAGAGTGGATAGCATAATAAATGAAGCATGGACTTTGGGGATATTGATTAAGAACACAGGGATTTTTTAACCTATGACCATCCTAGAACACCAGTCTTTTCATACTACCACAAAATTCATAAGAACTTACAGCATCCACCAGGACGCCCTATTGTGTCCAGATTCAATCCTTACTTCAACCTTTGGGAAATTTTTATAAAAACATACTTACAACCGATTGTGGCTATTAACAAAACTGTCTTAAAGATACTACAGAATTCTTAAATATTTACGTGATATACAGGAATGTAATCCTGATTACTGTTGTGTATAATGGACATTGAATCCCTACACCTCAATCCCCATGAGGAGGGATTGGGGGAGAGTGATAGAGGAAGCAATTTGGAATATGGCTTTGATCATAATTGGGTTTTTTTTTATCCTTGATATACTTACCATATGCCTTAAAAAAACTTTTTTGTTTCCACAAAGCATGGTATTTGCAAGCCCAAGGTACTAGCATGGGCGCAAACTTTGCGCCATCATATGCGAGATCTCTTTGTGGCTAAATTTGAAAAACCTCATATCCTTAATAATGATATACTAAAAGGTAAAATCATATATTATATACGATATTTGGACAATATCTTTTTTTATGTGGGAGGTTGACAAGCAATCTCCATCAATATGTGTATGAAACTGAATGAGGTACACCCAACCTTAAAATTCACATTAAATTATGATTATCATCGATAAGTTATTTGGATGTGCTGGTGAGCAAGATGGATGGCAAAATCACCACTGACCTGTACGTTAAGACGACAGACAGAAATAATCTTCCTACTTGCCATAAGCTGTTATCCAAAAAACACTATCAAGGGCTTACCATATAGCCAATTCTTAAGGGTGAGACGTATAGTTCAAGATGAACATAAATGTGAATCAGGATAATGAAATGATTAAGAAATTTGGATGATAGGGGTTACTGTAGAAAAACCCTCCAAAAAGACGCAGAGAAAGCGTTAGCCCAAAATAGGGGTATCTTTATTAAAGAGAAAAGAAAAATGTGGAAACAACAGACTACCTTTTGTATCCACCTTTAATACCCTATCTATCGAAATCAAAAAATAGTCACAACTAATTGGAAAATTTTACAGGCTGATCCTATACATGGGAAAACTATTTATACCTTACCTCTATTTCCTATAAGAGATTTTGAAACATTGGCTCAGAGTAACACAAAGTGACTACTATGGCACCAAAAAGAGAAAAAACAGATCTTTTTGGGAGAAATGAAAAATGGAACATTCCCCTGCAGGAACTGACTGGCATGTAATCCATTATATCAGGGGACAGCATACATCACCCACTCAAAGGCCATACGATCAAATTGAGGGACTTTGCCACGTGTAAAAGTAAAAGATGATATATCTATTTAAGTGCCCTGTGGACGAGTATATGTGGGTAAAAACAAAACGCGAAATACACTAAATAGAGGAGCATAAAGAAATATCACACATTATTATGGAGGTATTAAATAAAAACATGAAACCCCTATCAGCAAACACTTCTTTGAGAGAAAAACATAGAGCAGCCCAATACGATGGCAGGTCTTAGAAGTTGTCAAACAACATCAACGGGGCGTGGTAATGTTTTAAAACAGCTTTTACAACGTGAGATATTTGGATGGATAAATGATTCTTTGGCACCCAAGGGTTAAATGAAGGAGTGTAACATGCCGTGTGTTTCCTTTAATTTTTGATTCAGAATACTTTCATCTAGGTATGGATTTCCTTCAATCGGATACCTTCTCCCGATACTGATTCCTGAAATTGGATTATTCTTCCACGCTCTCTGTATCATATTTTATTAACAACTGTGATTCAGGATTCCTCTCTTAAGGTAATACCGATTTATGTCTTTATAAGACATTATAATCTTTGAGCTACTTGGAAGTCACTATAATTTTATCCCACAGGAACAGATGTATATAAATTGTTACTTTACTGTTTTTATCCCACTTTGGATACACACGGAACTTTTTAATGGCACTATTTTATGGAGATTTTTCTTTGATACATTCTGGACCCCTTTTTTGCACTAAGACACTTTATAAACCGATGGACACTTGAGATATGAACCTTTTTGTATCCATTACGATCGGTAATTTACGATCGTATCGATTGTAAATTTACGATACCGTAATAAATGTGGCCCAAAAGGGCCATAATTTATAAAGACACGGTATCGCTTTATCGAGCTACCACGGCTCGGTAAAAAATTATTGTTAATTTATGATGAGCTTAATTGACGATGAGCTTAACGATAATTATCGTTAAATATACCGATCCAAATTTACCGCGCTTAAATCATAGATTTACGATCCCCCATAGCATCCTTTGCGGTAGATTACTACCGCATTGTACTCTACGACCGAATGTTCAAATTTACGTCTTCGATCGTAAATTAATTAACCTGGGGACTCGCTAAAAAGCGATACCACGGCTTTATAAATTTAAAAGCCTATTATAAATTTAAATTTGTAATTTAAAAACTATTTATCACACCTAAACAGAGATATCCAAGAGTATTTTTTAATTAAATCGTCAGATTTTAAAACAAAAGAAATACTGATGCGAGATGTGAAAATCTCACAGTTACCACACAATACAATGGAATTCAACTTTATAAAGATATTTCTCCTCTAACAATGATACCAGAGGATGGAACTACTCCCAATAGTTTCTACGTTAAGGAAACATAATATTCCTACAGATGGGGTTTCCCACCAAGATCACTGTATTAAGGATGGAAAGATACATACAATATCTTCTCCTGAAGATGGTATGAAAACCCTCACTTCTTAGAACTAACTCTCCTCTTAACCCTTAAAAAAACACTTCTCTCCTCCCAAACTAAAATGCAAATGGTAGCCATTATAACACCAGATAACCATGATTAAACAAAGTAGTTACTATTTCCCCTCACAGACTAATTGAAAATACATTGCCAACTGGCACAGAACTATCCTCCTAAACAAGGCATGTCTTTCCAGAAAACTGCAATGGAAGCATCTCTTGCATAACCCCAAAGTTTCATCCAATTACATATTTGTTATATGTTTTTTTTGTTACTTTAAACTGTTTAGTCTGAAGATTTAATGACGCTTGGTACAATCTATTATAAGTCTAATTCTGAGAATTCTCTGTTTACAAATATCTACTACGCTTAAAGGACATGTCCACCCCTGTAAATAACGTTTGGGCACATAGTGGGTTCCTTACCCCAGCCCAAACCACTATAAATATTTTGAGAAAGTCCCCCAAACTCTACTTACCTTCCCTCTTTCCTCCACCGTACTGCCCACACTCTGTTTGCATGAAACTGCAAGCAGGGGGCCGGACGGCAGCCGCGCTCCCTGATTGGCTGTGAGGCAGCCATCATGGACGCAGCTGCTGGCTCACAGAATGCCGTAGGAGAGGTAAGGTTAAGTAGAGTGCAGGGGACTTTCTGAAAAATCTTTTATGCAGTTGAGGCTAGGGGAAGGAACCCTACTATCTGCCAAAAGGATTTTATTGCACTACACGAGTGGGGCCAGTATAGGATTAAGTTATAGTTTTGGGGGTTGGATATGCCTTTAACTTATTTTGTTAACCATCTTAAATAATAGGAAAATCACTAACTCTGTAGGTACTTGGATCACACAATCTGCATGTTGAAATATATAACTAATACTATGGAATGTAGAAAATAAACCCGAAAATGTTACATATAAATTACCAAAAAATTGTATCAGAATGTTAGAGTTAGGGTTATTTAATTTATGATTGTGGTCGTAAATGTACGGTCGCGACCGTAAATTTAGACCAACGTTTGTTAATTAACAAACGTTTGATCGTAGAATAACGTGCGGTAGTAAAACACCTCAATGGTTTTCTATGGGGATCGTAAATCTACGATTTCATTATCGTAGATTTACGTTCGGTATAGTAAATTTACGATCAGTATTGTAAATTTATGAATCATTAAACCGATCGTTATCTCGATTGGTTTAACGACGATAAATTTACGATAACGATCGTTTAAAGCCACATTATCGCTAAAAGCAATAACGCGGCTTTATAATTATGGCCATATTTACCAAATATCGTTATAGTTTTTTCACATCACCAAAAATAACGATCGGTGTTCTGCGATTACTGATCGTTTTTTCAATATCGATCGTAATTCTACGATATTGCCAATCGTAAAATCGACTGTGCCAATTCATAGAAAACGGTATCCTACTATGACCGCCCTCCTTTAAAATTGAAGGAACCGCGCGGTCGTCGTAAATAGCAATCGTGATTCTACAATTCGATTATTTTCTACGATACCGATTGTTATTTTACGATAACGGCACCATAGATTAGCATGGCGATATCGTAGAATTACGATTGCTATCGTAGACACCTATCGTTATTTTACGGCGAAGGTAAAATACGGACCAAAAGGTCTCTGTTTTGGAGGAAGCAAATAAATTTAAAACAGATATCATCTGGAATCAGGAAACCCACTTAAAAGGGACAACTGCCCAACACTCAAAAACTGACACTAAACAATAAATGGAGTTCTTATTGCAATTAGAACACACTGGCATTTAAACAAATTAACTGTATCCAAGACAAAAACCGGTAGATACTTGATTCGAGTCTGTGAAATTAACAATGTAGGAATATACTTTGGTCAATGTTTATTGCCCCCACAATAAACTATAGGTTTTATAATACAATTAATAAAAAAAAAAATAGCAAAAGACTACCTCTTTGTGGAGATCTTTATTTGCAGTATTTACACACAAATAATTAAGACTATCCAACTGAACCCTTTTATTCATAGTGAGGACCTGTATGATGTGTGGTGGGCATTTAACATTAAAGAAAAAGACTATTAGGGCTATGTACGAGAGTGCCGTTATCTGCTATTTGTGTCTTAAAGTCACGTTAACCAATGTATCAGCGTTACGTGACTTTAAGACACACTAACAGCACTTGCGACGTTAAGCAATATTGGGTCACACGTAACGGACTCAACCTATGTACTGAGCCATTACCGTCCTCTTAAGATGTAATTTCTAATGCCAGCAGATATCTGGTGTTAAATTCACAAAAGGCAAACTCCAGCCCAGTCCAGTGCTCAGTGAATTGCCTTAAAGGGGCAATGGAGAGCGATAGTGACTCTCGTACATAGCCCCTTATATGTTTTTTCAATGTTCACAAACTCTTACTCCAGATGATTATGGTTTAGCAGACAAGCGGCTGTTCCAAAAAATAATAATAATTGTTTTTGCCAATTATGTAGTAATATATGTATGTCCAATATATGTATTAGAAAGTAGGGTATTGTAATACTTTTATGGACTAACAGTTCATTTAGTAGACAAGCTTTCGAGGGATCAACCCTCTTCCTCAGAGCAGATCAGAGCAGAACTGATTGAAAAAAGGTAATGGAAAGTAAGAAGCTAATTACATTAAATAACAAGATAATAACACCCCACCCCCCCCAAAAAAAATAAAAATAAAAATAAATCCAGAATATACTGAGGAATGAGAGGGGGTAATAATAGAGAAAACAGCATACTAGGATGGGCAACAAATGGAAAGGAGAGGTAGCAGGGGGGGTGGGGGAAGTGAGAAGGGATGCTGGATGAGAGAAAAGCAACACTGAGAAATGTACATATTGTATACCATCCACATATTTTTCTAACATACAATATTTCAACAGTTTATATGTGGGCTAGGAATCCCAATCTTGGTTTACCCCATTGTTTTGGAGTCAAATAACAGAATCATTTGGCTTCAAATTTTTTCTATCTTGGTTGCTGCCGAAATGTCCTTCAAGATCCGGGCGGGGATTTTCCATGGAGTGCCCTGTTGTGCACAGTGGGAATATGTGGTGTATGTTTACTATATGTGGATACAGATTATATATAATCTTTATACACACTACTATAAATTTAGGGATTTGTACAAAAAAAAAATAAAGGCAAGATGTTAAAAATAAAAGAAATCCTATGAAATCTTGGTTCTATTAGTATCACATCCCCTAAATTAATATTTTGATCTATTCATTGTAACATTGTTATTCAGTAGAAACACCACAGTGAAATACAACTGTTGTGCAAGCTTAAATCAATCTTCCCCCTAAATTTCCAACCAATAATAGATCAATAGGAGATCCATTGGATCATTTATAATTAAAGTTATCAGTATGTCCTTCAATACTCACCCTCCCCATTAACTCACAACTGTCACTAGGGATTCTGTTAGGGAATCACTATTGGCAAATGTGTTAGAGAGGGAATCATTATTGGTCCATGTGTTAGACAGTGAACACTATTGGTAAATGTGAGGTCCTATAAAGAACCCAGACTATCCTGTCATGTTTCAATCTTATACATTTATCAGTTCAGGGCACAGTTCATGGCTTCTATGGGGTCTACTGCTTAAATAATGTAATAACCCATTAATAAACTCACTTCATTGGCTCATAGAAGTGGGCATGGAGATGTTTTCCTTCAGCCCCTTATAATATAGAGCAGGATAAGCAACCAGTAGATCTCCAGAGTTTGAAAACTACAACTCCCGCATTCCTCTACAAGCATCTCTGTAGTTAGGGGAAATCAAACTACACCTCCCAGCATTCTCTACAAGCACACATTTCCCCAATCCTACCCTATAGCAGTGAAGTATGGGGCCCTGTCTCCTATTCAGACCCATCAAATGGGAATCTGGCCCACCAGAAAATACTCCATCCGAATTTTGTAAGCACCTCCTCCAGTCCATCGCAGTACATCAAACAGCGCTTGTCGGGTGAGCTTGGCAGATTCCCATTACTGCTTGAGATGCAAAAGGGCACTATCATTCTGGGCTCACCTACAGAAACAGTAGCCCCAACTCTTACCATTAAAGCCTCAATACACAACAAAGACCAGGAAAAGCCATGTGCACTGAAACAACTCATCAGCTCCCTACAACATCAAACCCACACTCACGAGAACCTGTCTAAACCTCAAATTACAGCCGCCATAACCAAGAGCCAATTGGATTACGTGGTGATGGGAAGAAAGAATAAAAAGTCCCAGAAAACTAACTATATACCAGGTACTGGACAGAGACAACAAACTAGCACCCTACCTGAGAATATCACAAACCCTAAGAGAAGACAAGTCCTGAGTCTCTAAGACTTGAGTGCACACAGCCTAGAAATAGAATCTGGCTGAACACAGACAGACATATACACCACAAGAGAACAGACTGTGCCAGCACTGTGACCAGGAACCTTAGAAGATAACACCCACTTCCTTCTACAACTGCCCCAAATACAAAACAATACGGGACCCCATTCAGATGCTGTCGGACTTTATCCCAGACTTCAACTGCTTAGATGGAGAGAGAAAACTCTATATCCTGCTGGGAGAGGATGAAGCCACAGTAATATTGGGGCACACTATGTAACAGCATGTCACAGACTGAGAGAAGCTAAATGAATCTCAATGTCCAAGGATTACTTGCCCAATTATCCCTTTATCCTTCCCCAATCGACTTAAAGATAAAACCCAATATACCCTTTATAGTACTGTCCTATATAAATTATCCATTGTCCCATACCCATGTCCCCCTACCGTGAACCTCTAATACTAACATGTTTTATTGTTTTTATTATTTTTGTTTGCTTTGGCAAGTCAAAAATGTAAATTGATCCTGCACAATAAAGCTCTTTTTGATTTGATTTGATTTGATTTGTATCCAAACATCTGGAGATTACTGGTGCCTTCCCTGATCTATAGATATCCCTCCCTGTCCAGCAAATAGCAGGTCTCTTTTTGTCTATTGAAAGGGATGGGAGGGGGTGGTGGGTGGAGGTATGTGAGAGTGAGACGAATGTTTTTACTAAGGATGTCCCATGTTTTTACAAAGGAAGTGACATATATCTTGGCAACTTCCTACTTCCCTACTAACACTCAGAAAATGTTTTGATTGCAACACTGCTGTCAATCTAATATAAGCACACCATTTGGATACAACACTAAAAGGGAAGTGAGAAATATGTTCCTTTGTAAGCTTTCATTGCCCTCTGTAAAACTTCCTGGGTGTGGCTTAACACTCCATTTTGAAGATACCATTACAAACCAGGAGTGGGGCACTAAGTACTTTTATTATTTATATATTTTGCCCTTATTTAACCTTTCTATATACTAATGATGATTAATACATATTTGTTAATATTGATTAACTATTGTTTGTGCTTAAACACAAACACTGTCCCTATGTATACTTACTTTTACCCACCCCCACCAACATAGTACCTCCGAAAAACCCAATGATTCCCATGAAATTATAAATGTATTTATATAATATAAGGGATTACACACCATGGGCAGCATCATGGTGGCAGAGCTTTGGCTGTGTTTGCAGAGTTTGATTCCACCCTTGGACACATCTGCAAGGAGTTTGTATGTTCTCCGTTGCTGCGTGGGTTTCCTCCGGGAATTCTGCTTCCCCCCCACAATCATAAAGACATACTGAGAGTGGTTTAAGGCGTACATAAAGTGATTAGAATGTAAACTCTTCGGCCAGGCCCTGATATGAATTGAGTAAATAATTGTAAAATATTGCAGATACGTAGCGCTATATAAGAAATTCTGGAATGCCATAATCTTTCATTATAACTAAATTTCAACAATTAAAATGATGATTCTACCTAAATTCTACAGTTACCTCTTGAAAAATACCATCACATTCCCCTGCATTCTTTGGTCAACAAATAGACTCTTTTCAAATTTTCCTTTGGAATAATAAAACACAAAGTAAGTATGTTAACACTTACAAAAACCAGACGGCGGGAGGAATAGATATGCCCCATAAAGAGATACTACGAAGCCACAATATTAGCCCTACTTAAACATTGGTGACAAAAAAAAACACAGAATGTCCATGTTTACTAGTAAATCAACTTAATTCCAATCACTCTGAGAGCATTGATGGGAAAATATTATTTGACCAAACACCAAAACTTCCCTACCCCATCTAAACACAGCCTCTAAACATGGCAAAAATAGCATGGCAAGTCACACAAAAATTAAGAATCTACGGAGAAAATATTCTTAAATTTATCAAGAAAAATTGGATACCCAATTATAGCAACACACAGAAATGGCTCTTTTGAACATGGATTAAAACACCAATCTTTCACATGGTTCTGGCTACCATAAATTCAATATGTGGAAAATGGAAATCCAGATCCATTCCAACTCTGATAGAATAAATAATAGATAGAATTAACAAAAACTACGAAGAAATATTTAGCCTTACCCATGGTACTACCACCATAAATTTGTACAGAAATGGAACTGGGAAAGACAAATATCTAATAATATCTTGGTGAATGACAAAATAAAATTAATTCTTTAAGAATTTATTTAATGTAACAGATACTGTACAAACTGTATTGTATTTTTATTATACAAATATCTCAGACATATGTACCAACTCTAATAATGATATATTTCTTAAAATGTTAATGTTACGAAAATGATACACTCTTAAATAAAAAGCAATAAATAAGGGAAAAAAAAGGAATAACAATTGAATTTTTCTGAGGTTTTGAGACAGTTTAAAATGTGATCTTTTGTGCTTTTTAAGTAAGTTTTGGATAAGATTTACCAAGATCTTGAGAAAGGGAAATTATTACTTTACTCCCAAAGAAAGGTATAAAACTCAGTTAAAGATCTGTAGGCCAATAATACTTTTAAACATGGATTACAAGATTTATGCAAAAATTCTTTCAATAAATTAAAGAAGTTATTGGGCAAGTAATTCATTCTAACAAGCAAGGACAGTTGTGGTATGCGTAGTCGTAGAATTCACCATGCCACATAGGGGTGTTCCTAGGGTTTTTGACACCTGAACACCTTTTAAAATGCTGCCTATTGGCAGACTGTGGTGCACATGAAGTGGGCGTGGCTTTATTAGAATACATGACGTGGCTTGTGGAGGTGGGTATGGTTGCTGGCTAACACTGACTGGTGAACTGGAGGGCTACTTAACACTAATTGGTAACTGCGGCATTAATGCAGTATTGCAGAAGGAGGATTTTTTAACTGCCGTCTTTTAAGTAGGTGTGCGCCCTGGCGCAAATGTTTCAGTTTGCTTCATGGAGGGGCACCCCTGATGCCACTTACTTAATTAAAGATTCTATACGGTATGTGAAAGACAGGTCAAACTTGGCAGTTTAATCTTTAGATTTCGAAAAAGCTTTGATCGCATATCTCACGTTTTTCCTTTTTAATTTTTTATGCCAAATAGAGTTCCTGATAATTTTTCATCATTTTTAAAAACATTATCATGTATTGTACCAGTCAGTTTTAGTTAATGGTTTTATTGAAATTTGGTATCAAGCAAGAATGTTTCCACTGCTTTTTATATGTCCATGACCCTTTGATGTTCCCATCAAACAAGATACAATGATCCAGGGTGTCCATGTTCCGGGTGTGGAAGGTTACAGACAAAAATACTTGGGCACATGGATGATACACATACTTTGTAAGGATGATTCTTCTATTAGAGAGTTAATTCAGAGACAGAAATTTCTGTGCTGCATCGGGTTTTCAATACAATGTTAATAAAGCAGTCGTATTAGTGATTTAAGAAATCCATAGATTACCAAATGCAAAAGACAGAATTGAAGCAATTTTAGGTATAGTTTTTTAAAATGATGGAAAAGAATCTTGGGATATCGCTACACAGAAAATTAATAAGAGAGTAACTTCTTGGACTAGAACATCAATTATGCATGGAAGGACTTTATTGATTAAAATGGTTTGAATTCCCATTTATTGCTGTCCTCCACCTGATTTACTTTGAATCATGTTATTAGTCATGTTTTGTTTTTATCTGGGGCTTAAGAATGGAGGAGGTGTAAACGTATTTACATGTGTAAACTCCAAAAGGGTGGTAAAGCTGTTCCAGATATAAACTTTTTTATATATACAAAATATTTGTTCCTGTGCCTTCAAGCTTTTGAAACAATGCTTAATCGTCTTTCTTTGGTCAATAACTGCAGGTATGATTTTTAGAGAATTACGGATGGTATCAACTGTCTTTGAAGTCTCCCCTGTTTTTTTAAGATTTTATCATCGATAATTATAGAACTAACTTGCCAAGGAAAAGTTTGAAGAACTTTTAACAAATTACATCTAAAGAAATATTTTCTTCTACGTGAAAATTTGATTCCCATAGCAGATATATCAGAAAAATGAAACTAAAAATGTTTGGGTTAGGGTAAATTACAAGTAACTTATTTGTCATAAAGATCTCAGCATGGGCTTTGTGTTCATTCATTTGTGTCTTCCGAATAGGTATTCCAGCCCAAGTGAGGTGTGGCCAAATGCCCAAGGAGCATTTGTTACGAAGAAGACACTGTAAAACATTTATTATGGGACTGTTTCTATGCAAAACAATTATGGAAAACTAAATACCCACTTTAAATTATATATATATAAAAATTGTATTATTGAAAATTGTATTTTTATTATATATTGTGATTCATTTATCTATTTGTCAAGTGGTATTTTTGTGTAGTATAGTAATATTATTAAGGTTGAATAAAGAATATGTCCATCCATCAACCCCCCTAGCAATTTCCTGCCTAATCTGTTGATCCAGGCGGAAGGCAAAAAAAAACCCCACCACCAAATTATGAAGGGGGAAAAACATTCTTCCGGAACTCCAAGTGGCAATCGGAAATTTCCCTGGATCAACGCTACTTTTTGTATCAAACTAAGTAACTTGCAACATCCTTGTTTGCGGAAACTCATCCAGGCTTTTTTTTTTAAACTGCTACTGAACCTGTCATACAACGTCCATTGGAAGACAGTTTCATAGCTTCCGTTCTCACAGTGAAAAAACCTTTCCGAACTTGAAAGCCTAACCTTTTTTCTCAGTTTACATATTGTAACTTTTCCAGTCTGTCTTCATATTTCAAGCTCCCCCAATCCCCTTATTAATTTAGTTGCCCTTCTCTGAACCCTTTCCATTTCAAAGATGTCCTTTTTGTACACATGATACACTGCAATTCCAAATGAGGCCTTACCAATGCATTGTAAAGAGGAAAATACATTGTCCTCCCTTGAATCCATACTACCTATCTTTATACAAGTCAATACCATGCTGGCTCTGGCTGTTTGCCACCTGGCCTGCTTGCTTCCTTAAGTTTGCTTATCCACCAAAACTCCAAGATCCCTTTCCAAAAGGGATTTCACTTAACACAGAGTCCAAAATGCATCACCTTACATTTATCAACATTGAATCTCCTCTGCCACTTAGCAGCTCAATGTACAATCTATCTAGATCCCCTCCCTGCAACGATTGCACATCCTCTGAAGTTTTTAATGGTAGACAAGTTGCAATTAAAGTCCCCCATAAATGAGCACACTCCCCAAACTTGCAGCCCTTGCCAACTGCATATGAGCTTGACTCATCCTCCTCTCTGCTAGCATTTGGTGCTTATAGCAGACACCAACAATGACCATTACCCCCTTCACTGTTGCCTAACTTCCACCCATATTGCCTCCACTTTACACCATACGCCAGTTCTTCTTCTTTACTCCTCCCCCTTTCCTTTTTTCTTCTGACCTGCCTAAACAAGGCATATCCTTCTAAATTTACAGCCCCTCGTGAGAAACTGTTCAACCAGGTTTCTGCTATACCTATTACATCAACTACACAGTCATGCCCCTCCATTCCCTCTATTATTTTAGTTGCCCATCTCTGAACTGCTTCCATTCCAAGATGTCCTTTTGTATATGGGATGCCAAACTGCACCACAATATTCACAATGACACCTTACCTTGCCTTGTAACAGAGGGGGTATAATGTTTTTTTGCTCTTGAATCTATTCCCATCTTTATACAAGACACATATCTGCTAGCTCTAGCCATTGCTGCCTGGCATTGTTTGCTATATACTAAGTCTTATCTACCAGAACCCCCAAATCTTACTCCAGTCAAGATTCTCTCAACACAGTTATTTAGGTGTAGGTGGCACCAGGATAGCTAAACCCCAAATGCACTCACCTTACATTTATCAACATTGAATCTCATCTGCCATTCTGCTGCCCATTTGATAATCTATCTAGGTCAGCTTGCAGCAATTGCCATCATTTGAAGTTTCCAAAGCTCTGCATAGTTTAGTGTCACAATCAAACACTGAGACCTTGCTCTCAATGCCCCCTTCTAGCCATTTATAACAGATTAAAAAGAAGTGGCCCCAGTACGGAACCTTGAGGCACTCCACTTAGACTTAGGTCACCACAGATGTAGCCCCATTGACCACCACGCTCTGTTTGCGATCCAGTAACCAATCTCTCTCCATGTAACATGTTTTTTTTCTAGCCAACTGTCCTTAGGTTTAGTTCTCAACGCTTTAGGTCAAAATTCAAGTATCCCCACATCTACTGCTATGCAGAATACAATTTAATTATTAATAATTATAGTTAATTTGTCTGGCACAATCTATTTCTCATTAATCCATGCTGACTACGTACTAATAAGATCAGTTCTTGGGGACAAAGTGAAAGATTGATCCCGTAACAAAGTTTTTTATCACCTTACCTACCACTGATGTTAGGCTTACAGGTTCTATAGTTACTGGTTGGGGAACAACTACCTTTTTTGAATAGTGGTAATTCACATTTGTTTTTTTTCAATCCATCGCACATCACAGACAAAAGTGACTCTGAAAAATAAGAACATTGCTTTCCTGAGAATTTTTGCTATTATTTTTATTTTTTATTTGAATAGTTTTGAAGCATAATTTACATTTTTGTGTGTGATATAGGCAAGCACATCACCCTGGTCCCCTGCACTTCCTGTTGTTATACCATGTCAGTGGATGACAGTCAAACTGCCATGTCTCCTCCTCCTCTTCAGCCCCCCTCCTCTTGCACCCCCCTGGCCCCTCCCACTCATGGGGGCCAATTTAATCAGATATAGTTATCTTTTTTTTTTTTTTTTTTTTTTTTTTTTTTTTTTTTTTTTGGTTTTTAACCGATTTGCCATAGAATAACGATCATGTCGTTCTCAACTATACCTGATCGTTTAGTTTACGATATTGATTCGTAATTCTACGATTATTGCCATCGTACATCGCAGTGCCGATATCATGAGAATAATGCATCAGTATCGTAGAATAACAATCGTTAATTTTACTGACGACTGCGGGACTCCTTTAAAAAGTGACGGAACCGTGCTCGTCCCATCGTAAAAATAATGATCGTTATTCTAGGATACCAATCGTTATTCCTACAATATCTACACCATAGATTTTTTACAAGGGATACCGTAGAATTACGATCGATAACAGTAAATAACGATCGGGTTATTGTAGAACACACCGATCGTTCTTTACGGCGATCGTAAAAAAAGATAACCATTTTGATAAATATGTCCCAATGGACCCAATGGCCCTCCATTTGCAGGCCCCCCTTGCCCCTTCCCTTACGCCCATATGGGCCCTCCACCTCAGGTTGCCTTAAACCGCCCCCCACTATGGCTGCCATTGGCCCGCCCACTCCTGGGCACTGTGTTCCCATCACTTATGGGTGCTCTGGGCCCCACCTACTAGGGGGCCATGGGCCACTCAGACACACCCTCCTACAAACAACTGTAAACAGCTTTTTTAGGCGAGTGGTTTAAGGACTTGGGAGTACAGCTGAATACTGAATAGCTTAAAATATATGGTGGGTACCCGCTCCCTCTCCCCTAAAGACTAAAAGCTCCCTTACGAATATAAGAGTGAAATATAGGGCTCTTCTTATAGTCAGAAAGTACCGTCACAGCCTCATGTTATTAATATATCAATAATGGGGAAAAGGGAAAGCACTGGCCATTTCTCGAAGAATGCTGGTGTTCAGAACATGCAAGTTATTTTATCATATACTACTCACTTTCCTGTCTAGCAAACCGAAACTGATTGTCTAATTTTTTTTCTATTGAGCTGGGAGGGGTGGGGGTAGGGAGGGAGTAATGTGTGAATCTGAAAGAATTTGTTAATTGGCTCGACTGTAATTTTTACAAACATGCACATAATTGATGTAATACAGGAACTACCCTTACATTCCTTCTTGTCATTACATGCCTAAGAAGATTTTTCTTTGATTTGCCAACAGTGTAGAAATCAGCCCTCATTTGGATTGTTTAGTAAATTCACTTCCATTTAGTGTCCACATGGAGATCCTTTACACCTAGAGAGATAGCTACACCGACCATTTTGAGTTCTACATTCAAACTTTTAGGGGTGTCCAGTAAAGATGGGGTCTGGGTCTGACATGAACCCAGAATCCGACACAAACTCCTCCGTCGTTCCGAAACTGAATGATCCGTCTAATCCCATTGGATGTCTGGATTCCGGGACTTCAGAGTGCATTTTTCGAATAGATTTTGAATGTACCAGAGCTATTTTTTTTATATTTATTTTAATGTTTTGGAAAATAGCATATGAGTTCGAGAAAGCTTTGAAAATATGATTGGAAACTCGAAAATGGTCTCCGATCGTATTTTCGAATCTTTTCGATGCTCAAGGAGCTATTTTTGAAATTCTCAAAAATAGACTCCATACATTCGAAAATTAATCGAAATTTCATTCAGTTTCAATTTTTGGATCTTCGGGATTTTTCCTGAGACTGGGAATCCAAAAAGGAACAAAACTAGTGGTTGTTGCGGCCATCTCTGTGTCAAGTTCGAAAGTATCTATATTAATTGTAATATCATTTGTCTTGTATTCATTAGTAATAGTAGTATTTAGCTTTTTATAGTGTTATTTGTTATGATGTTTTAATTAAAGGGTATGTCCACCCCGTAACCATTCGATTTTTAATATTCTGCTCCGCCATGTCCCCCAGCCCCAACCGCATTGTTTTTTTTTTTTCAAAAAGCTCCCCAAAACCTTACTTACCACCAAACCTCACCCCCGCTCCTCCGCCGCACTGCCGCCCCTCTGCTTGCTAGCAAAAGCAAGCAGAGGGGCGTGACCTGGCAGTCGCGTCTGTGATTGGCTGAGGCGGCATCCATCACGGACGCGCTGCCGGTCATTCAGTGCAAGTTTTGGGGAGCTTTTTTAAAAAAAAAACATGCGGTTGGGGCTGGGGGACATGGGGGAGCAGAATATTAAGGGTGTTTAATGCTAGGGGGAGGTATCGTAGAACGGGAGGGAGAGGGAAGGGAGAGGGAGGGGGGAGAAGGGCTGCAGTGCGCATGGCACATCTCTACCGGAGGCAAGACAGGCAGAGCCCTCTATCCCCTGTTGGTATGTTTTGGGACGTTGGGGGGGGGGTTTTCCGGATTAACCCTATGGAGTCTGGGATGTGAGGTAAGGATTAAACTACACTACATGGTGGGGCCCAGTAGTTGGGGGGATTATAGTTTTGGGGGTGGACATGCCCTTTCAATTAGTGCAATTACACACATACATACAGACCTTTCCTAAGTGTAATAGTATTATATACCCCCACCTAATTAGTTGCTCCTAAAACTCAATGCGATCTCTGTAAAAACATAAATCTAATAGTATATATATCTATATATATTATATATATATATATAATATATATATATATAAAATAATGTCTGTATGTATGTTTGTATGTTCCAGAAAAACTTCCAAATGGCTGCGGACAATTTTCATGCGACTTGGTATACCTTATTGTTAAGGATCTGAATAAAAGCATAGGCTACTTTACACAACTTTTAAAAATGGCTCCGTACCCTCTTTTCCCAACATTTTTTAAGGTAATTACCCTGTGTCTGCCACTGGTGGTGAATCAAGCACAAGTTAATTGGCACACCTTCTAAATATAAGATTGTTCATAGGGCATACTAATCTATTGCTTTAATTTGTTCTGTTGTTGCTGTGATAGGAGGATAAAGCTGTCAAATAAATGAGGAGTAGCAGAACATGTGATTTAGAATTCATCATGCCACTAAATTGATTAGAGATTCTATATGGTATGTGAAAGACAGAGGTCAAAACAGAGGTCTTTAGATTTTCCTTTTTAATGTTTTAAGCCAAATGGGTGTTCCTGATTATTTTTTATTATGTTTCGTGAAGATTTTATTTTTGGAATTTTTCGTTTGTCTGCAGAAAAGATTTTGGCACTGCAAGTCTACCATGCTAGAGGCATTTATGATATAACCTTTGTTAACAAGAAAATATGTATTGACTTTATAAAGAGGATTGAACTGTTTCGCGATCATGATTCACTCAAAGGAATTAAAGTGATCCCTCATTATGAAGTAGAAGATACTAAGAATTTGGTGATTAAAATGTATAATCCAAATGTACCTAAGATACTAAGAATTTGGTGATTAAAATGTATAATCCAAATGTACCTTAAGAAGACATCACAACTTGGCTTTCTTTATACTGTGACAAGGTAAAAAAGAAGACATCACAACTTGGCTTTCTTTATACTGTGACAAGGTAAAATTTGTTCATAATATTGTTAATCCATTTGGACTATGGACTGGGAAAAGAAAATATTTAGTCACATTTAAGAAAGGCATTTTTCCACAAGCACGTTTTAGTATTAGAAAGTTTAATAGGGATTTATTTTATGATGGAATGGATGTGTTTCGTCAAATTTGTCATGAGTATGGACATGAAACAGAGCATTGCAAGCGAATACATAGATGCAGAAATTGTGATTCTTTTGAACATGTAACAAAAGAATGTCCATTTCGATCTAAAGACAAAACTCATTATACAAAGATTGAGAGGAGTGAATCATTTAAAAGGGGGTCTGGGTCTGACATGAACCCAGATCCGACACAAAACTCCTCCGTTCCGAAATCTGAATGATCCGTCTGAATCCAGATGGATCGTCTGGATTTCGGGACTTCAGAGTGCATTTTCGATAATTTTTGAATGTACAGAGCTATTTTTTTTATATTTATATTTAAGTTTTGAAAATAGCATATGACGTTCGAAAAGCTTTGAAAATATGATTGGAAACTCGAAAATGGTCTCCGATCGTATTTTCGAGAATTTTCGAATGCTCAAGGCTATTTTTGAAAATTATCAAAAATAACTCCATACATTCGAAAATTATCGAAAATTTCATTCAGTTTCAGATTTTTGGATCTTCGGGATTTTCCTGAGACCTGGGAATCCAAAAAAGGAACAAAACTAGTGAGTTTGCGGCCATCTCTAGTGTCAAGTTAAGTAAGTATACTATATTAATTGTATATCATTTGTTTTGTAATTCAGTAGTAAGTAGTAGTATTATACTTTGTATAGTGTTATTTGTTATGATGATTTTAATTAAAGGGTATGTCCACCCCGAAATTCGATTTTTAATATTCTGCTCCCCCATGTCCCCCAGCCCCAACCGCATGTTTTTTTTTTCAAAAAGCTCCCCAAACTCTTACTTACCACCCCTCGATCCTCCGCCGCACTGCCGGCCCTCTGCTTGCGAGAATGCAAGCAGAGGGGCAGGACCGGCAGTCGCGTCTGTGATTGGCTGAGCGGCAGCCAATCACGGACGCGGCTGCCGGAATGCCGGTTCATCATGCAGAGTTTGGGGAGCTTTTTTAAAAAAAAAACATGCTGTTGGGGCTGGGGACATGTGGGGACAGAATATTAAGGGGTTTAATGCTAGGGGAGGGATAGTAAACGGGAGGGAGAGGGAGGGAGAGGAGGGGGAGAAGGGCTGCAGTGCGCATGGCAAAATATCTACCGGAGGCAAGATAGCAGGCAGAGACCCTGCTTCCTCCTGGTGGTTAGTTTTGGGACTTATGGGGGGGGGGGGGTTGACAGGAGACCCTTATGAGCTGGGATGTGAGGTACGGATTTACACTACAAATGGTTATGGGGCCAGTAGTTGGGGGATTAGTAATTTTGAGGGGTGGCAGGGGGCAGGTCGTTCCCTTTAAAAATAGTGCTAAGTACCCACATCATACAAACCTTAATCCTAAGTGTATATAGTATTAAATATAATACCCCCCCTAATTAGTGCATCCTAAAAACTCAATCGATCTCTGTCAAACCCCTAAATCTATATTGTATAATAATTAGTATATATACTAATAATAAGAATATATAATCTATCTCTCGCAAATCTGTAAATGCTATGTAATGTTTGTAATGTTCCAGAAAAACTTCCAACTGGCTTGGGACACTTTTCCTGCGACCTTGGTCTACTTATGTTTAAGGATCTGAATAAAGCAAGGCCTACTTTTAACAACATTTAAAAATGGCCCGTACCCTCTTTTCTCCCACATTTTTTTTAGGTTTAACCTGTGTGCATGCCATCTGGTGTGAATCAAGCAAAAGTTAATTGCAACACCTTCTAAATAATCAGAGAATTGTTCAGGGCAGTACTGAAACTCTATTTGCTTTAATTTTGTTCTGTTTTGGCTGGATAGGAGGACTAAAGCTGTCAATCACATGAGGCACGTTAGCAGAACATGTGATGTCACAAATGTCAGTGGAACCACAAACACGGATTCCTGTTAAGAAAGGTGTCAATAAGCACGCCATGACTCCGGCCTCAGCCATCCCTCCTCTCACTCGCGTCCGCCGTTCTCTCAACCGCAGCAATAAATGCTTTCCGTTATCTGAGGGTGACAGTTTTTGCAAAAAAGACTGGCCCGGATGGTGCCTGGCGTGCTATGGTTAACAGTAGCTGTTTTCCGAGCCCATGAGCGCGCTGCTGTACTACTTCCCCCTGCCAAACATTTGTGACTGTGCCTCTGTAGTTTCCCACAAGGCATGCGCTTGCGCTGTGGTCATTTACGCACAGCCTTTAAGTTGTGCCTCAGTGGCTTGCTGTTGCAGTCATACTGCTGCTGCAGTTGCAATGTACATAGCTAACTGCGCACTAATTCTTCCATTGTGTGCAACCACACTGGCCTTTTAAACTGTCAAAACTAAAACAGTACATGCACTTTCTGTGATGGCTGGCTGCCCGCATCCGACCGACGTTTTTTATTATCAGGGGGATCTGGGATCAAGTTCACCACGGTTAGGCAGCCCTCCAAAGTTTCATCATAATGGTTTTGTTTATTTGCAACATAATTTGGCATCTGCAGCAAAACATTCAAAACAGGAACAAGGAATGCATCTTCCACTAGCAATCAAATTATGCATTTCAAAAAACTGTTTGTAATCCCACACAAGGAAAAAGTCCAGCTTTTCCTTCAGCAGCCAAACTTTAAAGACTTTGCAAACAAACACAGTTCAATTTACTGACACAACCTCCGGGTTTCTTTTTTTTCTTTTAGCAAGAGGGTTACCTTCCTTGTAAACCCTGGGAATCCAGCAGGAGCTCTGATCCACACACCCTCCAGCCTGCACACCTCCTCAGCAATACACCTGCTCAGCAAAAACACAACCCTCTTTCCCATAGCTCCTTGCAGACCATATCCTTTCCTGCAGCAGTTACCCCCATGTACTGCATACAAGGAAACAATACCAAAAATAGGAGATATGTATCTAACTACACATACTAATGAATAGGGCAAAAGAGTTAGACAGGTATGCACGCATGAAGTCAACTCACCTTCACTTAAAGTTCAAATGGATTACCTTTAGTTACATTGTTTTGTACAACCATACTCCAGCTGACACGCCACTTCACGCAGTAATCCTAGTTCATTCCTAACCTAGTGAAAAAATCTTATGTTTCCCTGGGGCTACAGGCCATACCTGCTCTCTCTTTGTCTAGCTGACCTTTTCCATGGACTCAACGGCTTACAGAGCTTTCTATACCTTTTAACCTTCTTTCTGGACAGCCTTAAAGGGACGATAATACAATTTACACAGGGAGCTAAGTATATAATAGGGCTTGGCCGAACTGCCCTTATTTAAATACAATCCAAGGAATATGCACTCAAACCTTAATTCAAAAACACTTCTGGTGCGGTGCAACAGAGGAACGGCAACTTACACATTACACAAAGTCTCCGCACTCAACTACACATACATTATAAATTATAGGGTAAAAGAGTAGACCATGTATGCAAGAATGAAGGCCTTTAGTTACATTGTTTGTACAAACCTTCTCAGCTGACACGCCACTTCACTGCAGTATCCCAGTCCTCATCCTGAACCTAGGAAATTTTCTTTTCCCCTGGTCCGTATCACGGGCAATGAAACACACTGTATCCCCCATTATGTCACGCTACATCCCCTCCCCAACTGGTTAAAAACATTGGCCTCTCCCCCTCTTCCTTAGTCTTAACCGACTGTCGGCCTAAAGGTAGAATAAGAAGGGCAAGGAGGGAAAAAGCACTGCCGTGCTACGCACCATGAAAAGAATTCCGGTAAGTATGATCCGAATTTTCCGTTTCCGCTGGTCCCTCACGGCAGTGAAACACAATGGGATATAACACACTCATTGAAGGTAGGAGGGATACAGATTGGTGCAAATAACCTATTTTTTTTGTGTAGCTGCCACTAGGATCTGTGCCAAAAGCATCTTGAATCTGACAAATGTATGGTCCATTTTATAGTGTTTGATAACTTAGAGATTGAAGACCAGGGTCGCCGCTCTGCATATCTCCTCTGGAGAAACCCTGGCACCTGAAGGCCCATGAACGCCGCCATTGATCTTGTGGAGTGAGACTGGACCCTGTCGGGTCGGGTTTCTGCTTTACTTCAATATGCCATGTCTTAATTACGGAATTGAGCCAGAGAGATATGGTGTTTTTAGCTGGTCTGGACCTCTTTTATTGCCTTGAAACAGGATAGCAGGGAATCATCCTTACGGAAATCTTCCGTCCTAGTGAGGTATGCTCTGAGGATTCTGCCCACATCCAGTGAATGTGGGAATGGTTGGGATCCATGTTCGGTATCATTTAGAGTTGGAGGTTGATGTCTTGGTTAATAGGGAAATCTGATAACCATCGTTGGGTAGGAAGGTGTCCGTCTGGTCTCAATATTACTCTGTCCTGGGAGGATATACCGTAAAAGGCCTCAGATGCTCCTTAGAGCCCTGATTTCTGCCACTCTCCTCGCCGAGGTGATGCTATCAAAAGGTGGTCTTGAGTGTCAGACATTTGAATGTCACATTCGCTAGGGTTCCCAAAATGGAGCACGCCTGGAGGTATTCCAGAACTACGGAAATGTCCCAAGGAGGGACTCTAGGTTTTCCTGTCCTCGCGCGTTAATGAGACACGCCCCTGAAGAATCGAACTATTAGTGGTCTGACGCCAAAGGGATGTTCGTCGATGGCTGAAATGGCTGATACTTGAGATTTCAATGTGCCCCATGCTGACTTCATTTCTAGTTCCTGCCGGTAGGAAATTCTGTTGCCGACCACTAGATGGAGACATGGGGTTCACTCTTCGGTTTACACCACTTACAGATGTCTCCCACACCCTGTAGTAGGATTTGGAAGTTGAAGCTTTCCTCGCCGCCAAGAGGGTGGATATTACAGAGTTGGAGAGACCCTACTGTTCCTCATATTGGAGGTTTCAACAACCAACCGTCAATGGAGTTTTTCCGGATGTTGAAGGGCCACTGTCCCTGGAGAAATGTTCGTCTCAGCTGAGGTAGTCTCCTGGGGGGAGCTATGGAGAGTTGAAGGGCCCAGAGAACCATGCCCTATATATATATATATATATATATATATATATATAAAATATGTATGTATGTATGTATGTATGTATGTTTGTATGTTCCAGAAAAACTTCCAAATGGCTGGGACAATTTTCATGAGACTTGGTATACTTATGTTTAAGGATCTGAATAAAAGCATAGGCTACTTTACAACTTTTAAAAATGGCTCCGTACCCTCTTTTCCCAACATTTTTTTAAGGTAATTAACCTGTGTGCTGCCATCTGGTGGTGAATCAAGCAAAAGTTAATTGCACACCTTCTAAATATCAGAGATTGTTCAGGGCAGTACTAAATCTATTGCTTTATTTTGTTCTGTTGTTGCTGTGATAGGAGGATAAAGCTGTCAATCATGAGGAGTAGCAGAACATGTGATGTAACAATGTCATGTGACCACACACGGATCTCCTGTTAAGAAAGGTGCAATAAGGCCAGCCCATTGCTCTCTCGGCCATCCCTCTCGCTCCGCCGTTCTCTCAAACGCAGCAAGAAATGCTTCCGTGTCATCTGAGGGTGACAGTTTTTGCAAAAAATGACTGGCCCGGATGGTTGCCTGGCTGCTAGGGTTAACAGTAGCTGTTTCACGCCCCTGAGCGAGCTGCTGTACTGCCCCGGCCAACATTTTAGACTGTGCCTCTGTAGTTTCCCACAAGGCATGCGCTTGCGCTGTGGTCAATTTACGCAGAGCTTTAAGTTGTGCCTCAGTGGCTTGCTGTTGCACTGTCATACTCTGCTGTCGTTCACGTAGCCATAGCTACATGGCGCACTAATTCTTCCTCATTTGTGTGCACCACACTGGCCTTTAAAAATGTCAAAACAGAAACAGACATGCACTTTTCTGTGATGGCTGCTGCCCGCATCCGAACACCAGTTGTAATATTCAGGGGGATCTGGGATCAAGTTCACCAGTTTAGGCAGCCTCAAAATGTTCAAAATAATTTTTGTTTATTTGCAACATAAATTGGCATCTGCAGCAAAACAGTCAAACAGGAAAAAAGGAAATGCAGCTTCACTCAGCAAATCAAATTATGCATTCACTTTGTAATCAACACAAAGGAAAAAGTCCAGCTTTCTTCAGCAGCCCAAACTTAAAGACTTGAACAAAAACACAGTTCATTTACTGACACACCTCAGTGTTTTCTTTTTTTTCTTTTAGCAAGAGGGTTACCTTCCTTGTAACCCTGGGAAATCCAGCCAGAGTCTGATCCACACACCCTCCAGCCTGCACACCTCATCAGCAATACACCTGCTCAGGCAAACACACACTCCTCTTTCCAGAGCTCCTTGCAGCCTTCCTTCCTGCAGCAGGTTAACCCCAATGTACTGGCATTAAAAGAGAACAAGACCAAAAATGGAGATATGTATCTAACTACACACAATAAATGAATAGGGCAAAGATTTAGACATGTATGCAAGCATGAAGGCAAATCACCTGCACTTAAGTTCAAATGGATACCTTAGTTACATTGTTTTGTACAACCATACTCAGCTGACACGCCACTTCACCGGCATATCCTAGTCTCAGTCCTAACCTAGTGAAAAATATATGTTCCCTGGGGCTACCAGGCCATACCTGCTTCTCTCTTTGTCTAGCATGACCTTTTCCATGGACTCAAACGAGCTTACAGAGCTTCTATACCTTTTAACCTTCTTTCTGGACAGCCTTAAAGGGACGGAGAATACATTTACACAGGGAGCAAAGTATATAATAGGGCTTGGCCGAACTGCCCTTATTTAAAACAAATCCAAGAATATGCAGCTCAAACCTTAATTCAAAAACACTTCTGGTGCGTGTGCAACAGAGGAACGGCAACTTACACATTACACAAAAGTCTCCAGCACTCAACTACACATACAATTATAAATTAATAGGGTAAAAGAGTTAGACATGTATGCAAGCAATGAAGGCCTTTAGTTACATTGTTTGTACAAACTTGCTCAGCTGACACGCCACTTCACGGCAGTATCCCAGTCTCAGTCCTAACCTAGGAATTTTCTTTTTCCTGGTCCGTAGCACGGCAATGAACACAATGGGTAATCCCCCATGATGTCCGCATACAGGCCCCTCCCCAAGCTGTTAAAACATGGCCTCTCCCCTCTTACCTTAGTCTTAACCGACTGTCGAGCCTAAAGGTAGAATAAGAAGGGAGGGAAAAAGCACTGCCGTGCTACGCACCAGGAAAAGAAAATTCCGGTAAGTATGATAGAATTTTCGCTTTTCCCTGGTCCTGCACGGCAGTGAACACATGGATATAACAAGCTCATTGAAGGGAGGGAGACAGAATTGAGTGGCAATAAACCTATTTATTTTTGTGTAGCTGCCACTAGGATCTTAGTGCCAAAAGCAGCTTGATCTGACAAATGTATGTCAATTTTATAGTGTTTGATAAACGTAGAGAGTGAAGACCAGTCGCCGCTCTGCAATCTCCTCTGGAGAAACCCTGGCACTGAAGGCCCAGGACGCCGCCATTGATCTTGTGGAGTGAGCTGTGACCCTGTCGGGTACGGGTTCTGCTTTACTTAATATGCCTGCTTAATTACGACTTGAGCCAGAGATATGGTGTTTTTAGCTGGTCTGGAACCTCTTTTATTGCCTTAAAACAGGATAGCAGGGATCATCCTTACGGAAATCTTCCGTCCTAGTGAGGTATGCTCTGAGGATTCTGCCCACATCCAGTGAATGTGGGAATGGTTGGGATCCATGTTCGGTATCCTTTAGAGTTGGAGGGTGATGTCTTGGTTAATATGGAAATCTGATACCATCTTGGGTAGGAAGGTGTCGTCTGGTCTCAATATTACTCTGTCTGGGAGGAATACCGTAAAAGGCTCAGATGCTCTTAGAGCCCTGATTTCTGCCACTCTCCTCGCCGAGGTGATGGCTATCAAGAAAGTGGTCTTGAGTGTCAGACAGTTTGATGTCACATTCGTCAGGGGTTCAAATGGAGAACCCTGGAGGTATTCCAGAACTCTGGAAAGGTCCCAAGGAGGGACTCTAGGTCTGATCCTCGGGCGTAGATGAGACACGCCCCTGAAGAATCGAACGATTAGTGGGTCTGACGCCAAAGGGATGTTCGTGATGGCTGAAATGGCTGATACTTGAGATTTCAACGTGCCCATGCTGAGCTTCATTTCTAGTCCTGCCTGGAGGAATTCTGTGACCGACTCAATAGATGGAGACATGGGGTTCACTTCCTTCGGTTTACACCACTTACAGAATGTCTCCCAAACCCTGTAGTAGGATTTGGAAGTTGAAGCTTTCCTCGCCGCCAAGAGGGTGGATATTACAGAGTTGGAGAGACCTCTGTTCCTCATATTGGAGGTTTCAACAACCAACCGTCAAATGAGATGTTTCCGGATGTTAAGGGCCACTGGTCCCTGGAGAATAGGTCTCTTCATCTGAGGTAGTCTCCTCCTGGGGGAGCTATGGAGAGGTTGAAGGGCCCAGGAGAACCATGCCCTCCTCGGCCACCAGGGAAGGATGGCTATCACTTTTGCCCCGTCTCTCTTGTATCTTCTCCAAGACCTTCGGGATGATGGCGATCGGAGGGAATATGTACATTAGTGGGAATGACCACTTGATGGAAACGCGTCTGTCTTGAACGCTCCTGACTCTGGGTAGTGAAGCAATATCTCTCCAGCTGGGTGTTCCATTCGTGGTCCATCAGGTCTATTGACGGGGTCCCCCATACCTGATGTGATCTGGTTGAATATGATCGGTTGAGCTTCCACTCCCCCTGTTGTAGCGTATTCCTGCTGAGGAAGTCTGCCTCTTTGTTGGTTTTCCAGGAATTGGGATGAGTTTAAATCTAACAGGTGAATCTCGGCCCAGTAGAGGATTCTTTTGCAATCTGCCATAACGTGGGGCTCCGAGTTCCCCTTTGTTGTTTATGTAGGCCACCGTCGTTATATTGTCTGACCTGATCAGGACTGCTTTCCCTTCTATGTGAGACCGGAAGTACTGGAGTGTATATAGGACTGCCTTCAGTTCTTTCTGGTTCTGTGATATTTGTTGATCTGATTGATCCCATTGACCCTGAGCTGTCCTGTTTTTGTAAGTTTCTCCCCAACCCGCGGGACTGGCGTCCGTCGTGATTATCTCCCATTGCGGTGGATATGAGGTGCACCGGTTTGAAGTGACTGGATGTTGTCCACCATTCTAAGTCTGCTCTGATTGGAGCAGGCAGGAAGATCAGCTGTTTGGGCTCTTTGGAGAGAGAACTGTCCTCAGGAAGGTAATTTGAAGGTTCCTGATATGGGCCATCGCCCATTTACGCATCCACCAGGGTAGCTATCAGCTTTCCCTATTATGTGCTGGCATATCCATGCTGTCGAGGCTGGAAGTAAAATGAACTTCTTCATTTCTCTGATGAGGTCGTCCCTCTTGGCTGTTGGAAGGGACCCTGTCATATTCTGAGTATTGTTGTTTGCTCAGAAACAGAAGGTCCTGGGATGGGGAGAGACAATTTCTTTAGGTTCGGGATCCAGCCCAGTTTTTCCAGACACTGTAGAGTTATAGATGTGTGGCTGTTCAACGTCTGTTGATCTTTCGCCTTTATCAGAATGTCGTCCAGATAAGAGTAGACCTGGATTCCCTGGATTCTGAGGTGAGCAATCACCGGGCTGAGAACTTTGAGAAACCCTGGGGGCTGTTGCCAGCCCAAGGGGGAGCTTTGTACTGGAAATGTGAATTTCCTATACAGAACCGAGATATTTTTCGTGGTTTTTGTGAATTGGGATGTGGAGATACGCGTCTTGGATGTCCACCTTGGCCATCCATTCCCCCTGAGTGAGTTGTATGGTTATTGTTCTGAGCATTTACATTTTGAATTTCTTTATTAGAAGGAACTGATTTAAATGTTTTAGATTCAGGATAGGTCGAAATTCCCCTGATGGTTTCCTTTTCAGGAATAGTGGGGAGTAGATTCCCTTTTTTATGTCTGACGTAGGGACTCGTTCTATAATCTCCTTGTCGACGAGGGAAGACAGAACCGACCAAAGGCCTTCTTGGGCCTGACGTTGTTTGGCAATGACCGAACAAAGGAACTTGTTTGTTGGCGGAGAAGATTGGAACTGGAGCCGGTATCCCTGTCCTATTATCTGGAGGACCCAGGTGTAAGAGCCCAAGCCCTGAGGAAGCGGGACAGCCTGACCCCTACTCCTGACAGGTGGGCTCCCCGACCTTCATAACTGCCGAGATCTTGGCTTGGCGCCCCTCAATCGAAAGGACTGGCCCGAGCTGCTGTTCCATGCCCCTCTCTGAGCAAAAGGTCTTTCCGGACGATATTGTCTTGCATCCCTGATATTTGTCACTGGAGATGGGAATACATGTTTTAGTTGCCTGGAAGAGGGAAGGCTCTTCCTGGATGAATTTTTCTCAATCAGTTCTTCAAGTTTACTGCCGAACAGCATATCGCCTTCAAATGGGATAGCTGTTAGACTCTGTTTGGATTGGGCATCCGCCCTCCATTGCCTGAGCCATATCGCCCTTCTGGCTACAACTGAGGCTCCCATAGACCTAGCTGATAGCCTTATGGCGTCTATTGGGGGGAGCTACTTCTGCATTGTTCTTTGCTTCTATTTCCTGCTTTCATGTTGCTTGTAGGTGAGACAGGAGAGAAAAGACTAAGGTAAGAGGGGAGAGGCCATGTTTTAACAGCTTGGGGAGGGGCCTGTATGTGTGACATCACGGGGGATTAACCCATTGTGTTCACTGCTGTGCAGGACCAGGGAAATATATGTTCCCTGGGGCTACCAGGCCATACCTGCTTCTCTCTTTGTCTAGCATGACCTTTTCCATGGACTCAAACGAGCTTACAGAGTTTCTATACCCTTTTAACCGTCTTTAACCTAAAAGGTATAGAAGCTCTGTAAGCTCATTTGATGTATAAATTGCCGTTCCTCCGTTGCACCGCACCAGTGTTTTTGAATTAAGGTTTGAGCTGCAGATCCTTGTATTTATATATATTATATATATATATTATATATAGATATATATAATATATATATACATATATATATTAATATATATATAACAACCAGAAACGGTACTGCCACACTTATATCTTTACTACCTGGTGCTTGTGTGGAGGAGATCAGCTGTGTAGCTCCCATATATCCAGAAAACCAGTTTCACACCGCACACAGGTTTTAATCTTCAATTTTCTTTATTTCACATTAGCCCATGTAAACTACTTTTTACATGGGCTAATGGAAATAAGAAAATTGAAGATTAAAACCTTTGTGGCGTGTGACTGGTTTTCTATATATAATATATATATATATATATATATATATATATATAATATATATATTATATATATATTATATCTTCATGGGGGTGCACACTCACAGTTCCTGTGTAAATGCCTGGTGCTACCTAGGAGAATATATTATATTGAAACGATAGAATCAAGGTGCACAACTAGGCCTTCATTCAACCTTATATTGAGGGTGCAAAAAACAGCAGTGTTTCTGTTATTTTTCTCAGACCTTTCTCAAGCTGGGAAAGCTGGAGAACTAATTGCTTCCACAATCCTTGTATTATTATGTGAATATATGCCATTGTTTGGTACAAAGAAGACCCGTGAGTACGTCCGTTATACAGCCAGGTACCTGTTGGCCCTGTCGACATAGGGTATACCACACTCATCGGCCTTTCAATATACATTTTATTGAAAGATACTTGAACATAACAGACGCATTTCAGCATTGTGTAGCCGTCCTCAAGATATGATGTCATAACAATGTGCCTTTTTTGATCAAAAGGTAAGTAACTTCCCATGCCCAAACTCCTCCCATCCAATCACTACTTAACCCTCACCTATCACAATAGTGCTTACCCACAGAAAAAGTGCAGAGTGCTTAATTTAAGATATAAACATATACACAAATACACCATCATAAAATTACTATCACCCATTAAAGACAATATTTTGTTGGTGTGGAATCAGTGTTCCTTCAACCATATGCTGCTAGTCATAGAATTTGTCACAAAGGAACTTACACGGATTACACAGTTGGAAACGAAACATAAGGATCCTTGTGGGTGATACTACCAATGACTGGATATCAAAATTAAAGCACAGGTTGATAATATCATAATGATCTGATAACGTTTAAGAAAAAGAAAGCAACTAAGGTAGAGTTGGATTACATACAAAAGAGAGTCTATCTGTGGCTATTGGGGAATGGCGGGTCACGTCTATTTAAGAAGGGACTACGGAGAAGAGCTTTACGTACATGCGATAGCTCCGATGATTCACCTTCGTCGAATGTGGATACTGAACACATGAGACCAGTGTGAAGATCTGAACGGAACAACTCCCACAAGCCATTTTTAGGAGTAACCACTAGATAGGGCACATCAAAAAACATCATGGAAGGATAATGATGAGGGGGGGGGCTATACCACAAAATGATCTAGTGTTCAATTTGAATTGTTATGGTCCTTACAAATGATGAATATGGGGTACTCAGTAAGGGTTTGACTTTTGTCCCTACCCCAAGACTTAGTGCTTTAGAGGACCCCATTTAGAAAAGCTACTAAATACAAACCCCCTAACCCTGCTCCAGCTAGTACGGTGTACTCTACTATGGTTAAAACACAATATTAAAAAGTAATAGGTTGATAAAAGCTTCTATGGTTAAAACACAATATTAAAAAGTAATAGGTTGATAAAAGCTTGTGAAGGTTCTCATTCATCCAGGCCATAGTATATCTGTTGTATTCAATTAGATCAACTGGACTTGAAGTTTAGTTCTTGAAGACGTTTCGCTAGTCATCCGACTGGCTTTCTCAATTCAGAATGACTTGTACAAGAATCTGTGGCAATTATGTACCCTGGAAAATTCCAATTAGCATATCACAGCCAAGTGTTAAGGGCGTGATTAGATAGTGGCTAAGAGGTGTTATAGGAACGCCCAGAGTAAGGTGTCAAAACAGCATTGTACATGGCAGAAGAAACTATGGTGTCCTATGATGTGACATCTCTCTTCACCTGTATACCCACCAAGGAGGCTGTTGTCATGGTGAGAAAACGGCTAGGCCAAGGCAGCACTCTCACCAGCAGAACTGATCTCAACCCAGAACAAGTGTGTTCCTTACTGGACTTGTGCCTGAAAACCACCTATTTCAAATACAGGGATAAGTTCTATAAGCAAAAACACGGATGTGCTATGGGATCTCCTGTTTCACCCATTATGGCCAACCTTTACATGGAGGAGGTAGAAAAACTGGCGCTTAATACCTTTAAGGGCATAGCACCCAGCCACTGGTTCAGATATGTGGATGACACCTGGGTTAAAATCCACCAGAAGGAAGTACAAGCTTTCACAGAACACATTAATGCGGTAGACCAAAACATCAAATTTACAAGGGAAGAGGTACAAAACAACAAACTGGCTTTCTTGGACTGCTTGGTAGAGGTCAGGGAGAATGGTAAACTGGAAGTAGAGGTTTACAGAAAACCAACACACACAGATCAGTATTTGATGTTTGACTCCCACCACCCTTTAGATCACAAGCTGGGGGTCATCAGAACCCTGCAACACAGAGCTGAGAACATCCCCACTAGCACAGAGACGAAGGCTAAAGAAATGAAACATCTCAGAGGAGCCCTTAAAACTTGTGGATATCCAGACTGGGCCTTTGTCAAAAGAAGCATAAGGAAAGAAAAGAACACAAATACCAACATTGAAGGTGAAAAGCAAGACAGGAGGAAGAACATGGTCATCCCATATGTAGCAGGGGTCTCTGAGAAACTAAGAAGAGTTTTCAAAAAACACTGTAACCCTGTCTGCTTTAAACCGAGCAACACGCTGAGGCAGCAATTGGTACATCCGAAAGACCCAATACCGAAACACAAGAAAAATGACATCATATACGCAGTGTAGTGCAGTGAAGAATGCTCTGATTTGTATGTGGGGGAGACCAAACAACAACTGCATCAACGTATTGCCCAGCACAAAAGAGCCAATTTCTCGGGTCAGGACTCAGCCGTGTACCTGCATCTTAAGGATAAAGGACATACCTTTGAAGATTGTAATGTTAACATATTGGCAAAGGAACGTGACTGGTTCAAGAGAGGTGTTAAGGAGGCCATTTATGTGAAAATAAAGAAACCAAGCCTAAATAGAGGTGGGGGGGTTTGACACCATCTGTCTGCCATGTACAATGCTGTTTTTACACCTTACTCTGGGCGTTCCTATAACACCTCTTAGCCACTATCTAATCACGCCCTTAACACTTGGCTGTGATATGCTAATTGGGATTTTCCAGGGTACATAATTGCCACAGATTCTTGTACAAGTCATTCTGAATTGAGAAAGCCAGTCGGACCCACAAACAGTGACACACAATTCATTGCCCCCCCTGGCCCCCAAACAATGACACACAATTCATTGCCCCCCTGGCCCCTAAACAGTAACGCAAAATTCATTGCCCCCCCGGTCTCAAACAGTGAATCACAAGTCATTGCCCCCCCTGGCCCCCAAACAGTGACACACAATTCATTGCCCTCCCCTGACCCCCAAACAGTGACACACAATTCATTGCCCCCCCTGGCCCCCAAACAATGATACACAATTCATTGCCCCCTGGCCCCTAAACAGTAACACAAAATTCATTGCCCCCCCAGTCTCAAACAGTGAAACACAAGTCATTGCCCCCCCTCCCAGCCCCCAAACAATTCATTGCCCCATGCCTCCAAACTGACACACAATTCATTGCCCCCTGGCCCCCAAACAGTGACACCCCCCCCCCCCCCCAATCTTAATGTAAAAACTGAAACACACATTAAGTCCATTGTTGGTTCCGGTTTTTACTTTGCAGTGAGGAGAGAATCCAAAAATAAAGTTCCTGCAGTATTGGCTTCTGGGACTGGTTGGGACAGACATTCTATTCACACAGCTCTAACTCTGCAATGCACTGACTGCTCTGCCCTGTGTCTAAGCCACACCTCCTTCTCTTCCTGTTTGGGTTAGTCTGCTTACACAGATAGAGAAGGAGGCGTGGCTTTTTGTTTTTAAAGTGACAAAACACTTTAAAAGCACAATACTCAAGGGGGGTTGATTTTTACTACACACGTGCCAGATCCCCTGGCTGACACCCGTATCTGCAGATCAGGCTAGGTGACATCTCTGTATATAAATACATATTTTTATTAATAAAATGACACAGTGCTGTACAATATTACATTACAAATATTTTTTAAGAGACCTAAAAATAATATGAAAATAAACACATTAATAAGTAGAGAAAAGTAAAATAGTAAAATTGTCTCCCAGCAGATGTTTTAATGACAGGGATGTTGAATAGTTACATAACATCAATTGCAATGACTGCACAGGTAACTTTCACGTTAGCCATGCAGATGCCCCAAAGAATGAGTTTAAGTTCGCTCTAATCAGTATAACATCGTTTACTCCAGAACAGGAGCAGTCACTTTCATGGCACAGATTACTGATCTATTGCTGATTTTTACATATTTTACCTTTCTTTTTGCTTTAATTGTATTCCTAAATTGAAGCATAGAATCAAGGAATGAAAGCATAATTCTTCCTCTGAAATGCCTCATTCTTTGCAGTTGGGGGTCACTAGTCCACAGGAAGGATATCAATGAAATGGAAAAAGTACAGAGATGAGCAACTAAACTCTTGATAGGAATGAATATTTTTTGTTTTGGTTGTTCAGGCTGGTGTACTGGGGGCATGCTCTGGGTGGGTGGAGAAACTGTACTGGGGTGCTTGGTCCTCTGTTTGGTCGTATAACTTTTTTAACCAATGTTTAACTATGTTTAACTATGTTCATTAAATTCCAGTGAAAATAAAAATACTGTACTTGTGTTACCCATTTAATTATAGTTATCTTATCTGAATTTACTTTAGAGTTTGGTCATTGTTTCTTTGTCCACTGTAATAGCCTGTTGGGCTATTGGGAAAATATTATTGGCTATAGTGAAAAAAACACATTACCCCTTTGCAAAGTTAAATTCATGTACTCTGTGCTGCCTTAATCCTATCTATGTCAGTGACTCTGTTTAACCATGGTGCCAGATAGAAAAGCAAGCTGTCCTGGAGACACGGAAGAAGAAGGAGAACAGTACAGTTTACGATCTCTCACTTTGTGACCCATCATCAATCAGTGAAAGCTATTAAGAAGGGGGGTCAAGTGCAGCCTTATATCTACCATGAAAGTTACCTCTCTCCCCCTGCTAATGCTGTTTTCTCTATGTTTATTACAGAGCAGGGAGGGGGGATCACGTCACAGGGATTTGATTGACAGTCCAAGTAGGAGTAGAGGAATGCAATCACGTATTCTTCTAACTGGTGTATCTCAGGACAGAGAGGGAATCTGAACAAAGTGATGACACTCTGGGGGTTGTGGGGAATTATAGAACACATGGAAAGAAAGAAAAAAAAGTTCATTTTCCCACTATAGATGCCCTTTAAATAGGAAAATATTACATAAGAAACTACTTATGAGACTTTACCCAAAACAAAATAAATCTCATCATATTATACTACTTACCTCTTCATCAAGGGTCTGGTACAGCACTGAAAATATTGAATCACTGTAGTGGGCCTATACGTATTCTGGATGTTCTTATTGAGCCTCTGAGATATTCTTTCTTTCTATAGAGCTGTCAAATGAAGAATTGATCAATCATTCTATTATGATGTAGACAGGACTGTGGTGTTCTATATACCACTGGGAAATAAACTGCAGAACAACTTGTATCAAAAATATAAATATACCATTGTGATTTAGTTATAGGGGAAAACAAATGTGTCAGCAGGGTTGTGAAGGAATGTGATGTTATTAAAAAGTGTGTAAATAAAGTTCTCTATTAGACATGTTTTGATTAGTTATTTGTATTTTAAAAGGGGAGTATTACACTTTAGGTCATTCGGTAACTTTGTGATAACTTGTTGCCTCAAAACACCTTTAGCTAAATTAGCTAAATTAAATGTGCTAATTTGGTAACTAGCAGGTGGTAAAGCTGGAAACTAATAACACGCTTTAAAAAAAATAACAAAAACAAACACGGTGGGTTACTTAAAAGGCACCCCAAATTATTGCCTCCTACTTAATTTCTATTTCTGCAGCTCTCGTAAAGTGTAGTACCAGTAAAGACTGAGGAACATTCTTCTGATGAATCACATGACCCACTTCCATCCTCTTATTTATTTGAATACAAGCTGGGGTTGTTCCTTTTGCAAGGATATAATAGAAAAGAGCAGGCAAATTTTAAGCTGTTGCCAATACAAACTCCTTATTAGCATGTCATTTTGTCAGTTTTAGTTCCATCCAGGGAAGCAGACAAGTAAATCTGGGAGTAAAACCATAATTTAAATGTAGAGGTGCATTAAATCTAGAACGCCCTATTTCCCATCTTCCCCAGCAGCCACTTTAACTTCTGTCTTTAAAATAAAAATATATCTTACTATGAGGATTTAAAGGGTAAGTACACAGGATTTTTTTTAAATTGCCCATTAGTGGAAACTATCATTCATCCCAACTATCACTGTTTCGGTTTTTTTTTTTGTTGATCTGCCCCCTATTTCATTAGATATCCTATCTGAAATATCTTACATTTTAGCATTTCTGTAAGCAGTTTTGCTGTAGCTGGAATGGTTTGACAGTTGGTGTGCTGTATACTGGATGCAGTTTTGAAAGTTGGTATGGGGGGAAAAAGATAGGTCTGTGGTCAGAGCCTGAGCAAAACAAGTATTGTATTGAAGGCATGCCGCAACACATACATCTCAGAGTATGGTAAGTGCTACTTACTAGGGATGGGCGGATTATTCCGGATTTCCGCCTTCCGAACTTCCGAACCGCGGATTTCCCGTGTTTTCGAAATTTTTCAAAATTACAAGGATCGCCGTATTTCCGAAATCCGGAGTTCCTCGTAATTTCGAAAGTTCTCGTATTTTCGAAAATACAGGAAAATACGAGAAATTCTTGTAAATTCGCGGAATTTTAGCATTTTGGGGATTATTTTCAAGACGAAGCAAGCCACATGTCCCAAATTATCCAATGGCAGCTAACATGATTATTGCCAGCCCCCTGGGTATAAAAGGTTGCTTCACAGGCGCCATTTTGTCAGTGTGTTGGAGAATGTTTAGTGGAGACCTGACAGTGTACAAGTTGGAGAGAGTTTTTTGAGCTTTTTTTGAGCTTTCTGTGTGTGGATTTCAGTATGGTGGTTTAGCACTTGTTGTTAACCACCCCTGTAGTCACACATCTTGAGACCCAACAGTCCTTTTAAGGACTAACCTTGTTGTTTAATACTCCATATTACAAAGTGTGGGCCTGCTGTAACTCAATGGTGCGGTTCCTACAAAGCCTTACCCTAACACAACATTTTTAATTTTGGAGTGTAATAATCAATTTTTAATAATTGATCAACATTTTATTTTTGACTTTTCTTTCCCTTCAAATAGGCCTGCCATGTAACTAAAAGGGTGGGTCAGTAAAGTGTTTTTAACTGTGTCTACGTGTGGGTATCAGTGTGCATTTATAAGGTAAAAGAAATCAATTTTTAATGATCAATTACATTTTTAACTTTACTTAGCCTTTAAATAAGGCTGCAATGTAAATGGAAGGGTGGGCCACCAAGTGTGTCTATGTGTGGGTATCATTTTAAATTTATAGGTGATATGTTAAATAAAGTCACTTTTCAGTGATTTATTTTTTGACTTTACTTACCCTTTAAATAGTGCTGATATTGAATAATATAAGAATAATAAAAATGTAATAATAACCAGTGAATGAGAAATACAAAGAACTTGGATCTCTCTCTCTCTCTCTCTCTCTCAAACAAAATTTAAGGATTATTGATGTACTTAAAAATATATATATATAAATATGTTTTTGTCAGAAGTGAATAAAAATATTTTACTACTTATTACAATACAGTAATATAATAAAAAGTATACTTGCCTTCCATCATTTGCCGCATGGCTTGTACATAATGAGGCCTCTGCCTCTTCAGATCAGACCACTGCCTCTGGAGGGTAGAGACAGTGGTCTGGTAGCCGAACCGGCACAGGAGCCGGCGCTGGAGCCCCTCCATAATCCTGCTTTTTCGGCGCCGCACATGATTGGTGCCATGGGGGAAATCATCGTACCCCCTGGCCAGGAGGTACTGCATGGCATAGAGTTGCCTAGCAGAACTCGCCATTTTGCAGGCAGGAAGTTCTGGTTCCTTGTTTTTACGTAATTCCTGCTATTTTTACCAGTTTATTACATGTATTTGGAGCCAGATAATTAATGACAAGTGTTAGGACAGTGTGTAGTGACTTGGCAAGAATGGGTTAACTATGGGTATTTGTTCTTTCAAAGGACCTATAAAAATGCCATTCCACCCTGGAAGCAGTCCCCAGTGTTTATGTTAGGGTTAGTGAAGCACGAACCAGATCTTGTCTTCTAGACAATGTGGGGCCGAACCATGTATCTGGAATTCTCTACAGCCAGAGGTCTGCTGGTTACCTAGAGGTCACCTTAAGGACAGCCATACATGTTTCCTTCTCACCCCGAAACACAGGACTTCTTCTAGTGAGTAGTTAGGGTCTGTGAATATTTTTATCCTTTTTATTTTATATAACCGTTTGTACCTATATTGTATGTCATTTTATTGTAACACCATTTTCTTTTATTTTTGTATTATATGCACTGTCAACCTTTTGGAATTTTAAATTTAATAAGTTTGTCTTTGATGCTCTAAAATAACTCAGTTAGCCTATTATATGTTTACTTGTGTTTGGATGGTCTTTAAGTGTTTGTAATGCTATGCTAGTGTACATGCTAATTAACTCTGTGACTGTTATGAATAACTGATGCTAATTAACCAGTTAGTTGCTGGAGTGAATGGTGTAGTGGTAACCTTTAGCTGCCAGGACAGGGGTGTGCATAATCATTGAGAGTCAAGTGATTGTGGGCATCGCCAAAGCCGTAAAACTTGACGTGGTGGCAGCGATTACCGATTGATTGGTCAGATCACGTGCCCAGCGAACTGGTGTTCGTGACAACAAGTTATTCATTTCTGACAAAAGTTTCTGCCGTCTTCCTCTGCTCAGTAATTTTTTTACAAGCTAGAGCATGTGCAGAGGAGGCAGCAGAGGTAAAACAGCAGTCAAACATTGGCTGTGATGTTAGATGGAGGGAGGGGACATTTTACTCTGCCTGAATGTGGTCAATAATAATGATTAAATATCTGGTTAGTAATGCATGTAGAAAAGTGCAAAATATATCAAGTTGGGGTTGGGGGCAGCTAACTGACAATTGACCAATATTTCGTTCTAAGGGTGGACATGCCATTTAAAAAGAAAAAAAGAAGATAAAAGACATTATAAACTGAGGAGACTATCAAAGGAAAAGTACAAAGAAAAAGGCAAAGTCCTTTGAGATAGGCATTGTGCTCAGTAACAAAGCATCTCTATATCCTAGGCCTGAATTTCAAGTTTCAACAGTGTTCACAGAAAAACATAGTGACTTAAAAGTAATATGAAGCCACTAAAGTTTGCAAAACATTCCCCAGTATTAAAGGAATATATACTAATTATGTTATTTATTGTGCTTATAAGGCCATTATATGCAGATGTTATAAGGACATTATGAAAATAAAATTCAGAGATGTGCAAGGACGTTCATAAAGGAACTACAAGTTTTGTTTTATTAATATATTGTAAGCTAACCAAAGTAAATACTATCTTCAAAGAAGTGAATTCCATCACAATCTATAGTGCTTATCTTATTTACAAATACACCCCCCTCACTAACCTTGGGGATAGTGGGAAAATTAATTTTTTACAAAAATGTGAATTTCTCCAACAAAAGATGTTATATTGTGAGAATAAACAGGCACATAGCCTAAAAGCCAGAGGGAGGGGATGGTGGTTAAAAGAAATAGCATGTTATAGGCCTGTTATACTAAGTCAATACAAAAGTTTAAAAACGCTTCTCTTTCCAGCAATGAAACCAGTCAGGACCCCCATACGTGATGTGGCTGGAAGGCTTTTCCATATTTTTTTGTTTGTACAAATTTCTTCCATAATATTTAAAGGAGAACTAAACAATTTTTTTAACCAATGTAAACATTTTTTCTCCAGTTAGGAGCCACTTTAGCACATTGTATTTGGCTTTGGCCTAGTAGTTAGTAGGTGCAATCCTCCAGTACCCCCTACCCAGAGGCCCAAGGCGATCCAAAGAAGCAAGAGGAGCACACTACTTCTTGGTGAAGTGTAAACGACAATACAATGTTTCGGGAGCTATCTGCCCCCTTCCTCAGGGATAACCAGTGCTTTAACCCTCCACCTTTTTATACCCACAAAGCTCCTCCTACCAGTGTTACATCAACTTAAGTGATGGGTGGGGGACCTACTTTCAACCTTTCTGGTCACTCCCAACCCATATAATAAAGTGCAAACAGTGTATAACATAGCATATATCATAAAGTGCCATACAATCAATCTTACAGCATCAGTCAATAAATTATTATACATACGAGTCTAAAACATGTATTGCAATAAATATCAATACTTATAACCAATCTATTTTAACAATAATAATAAATATAAAGTGCAAAGTGACATATTTGAAACATGATAAAACAAAGAAATGATAGTTATTTTACTGTGCTCATTATATTAAAATGGATACTGTAAGAACTTAATTATATGGTAATATAAAAATGTGCTAATATATATGTTATAGTTCAACCGTTTTTTATTTTCTCATTTTAGATGGTAGTCTAAAGCCTGAGTAAGATATAATGTAAAAGGAATAAATAGTTATAATATCTATAAAGCTCATAATAATATAAATACAATAAATTTATTCTTTACTTTCATTGTTTCTTCTCTAACTCTGGTTATATTCTATGAAAGGACAACAACTCAAAACACAAATATGGGAAACTATTCAATCCTGAATCTTCATTCATCCCTCTGGGGTTATCCGTCTGCAACCTGTCAATCCAATAGGCCTCTCTATTTAATAAGGAATTTTTGTAGTTACCTCCTGTTGTCTTCTGTTTCACTACCTCTAGTATCTGTTAACCTATCCTAATTTTCTAGTTAGTTAAATTAGGATAATTTCTAATTAGGATACAACAGTTTGCAAATGTGACTCCCACTTGTTAAGGGAGCAAAAGTAATGGGAAAGAATAATAACCATAAATCAGTCGCAAAGAAGAAAGGGAAAGACGGTTCCAGCAGGATCTGTCTAATGTTGTGGGATCGCTCGGTTGGGTAAGTAAAATCTTCCTAATGTATTGCCCCCTTAATTCATTGCCTGGCTGCCTGGTGTTTATCATGTAGCGAAAGGGTATAGGGAAGGGGGAATGGGCTGTCGTGTCCCATCATTCCCCCAAAAGTCTACCATCAAACCACCAACCATTAATCTACCAACCAATCCAACATTTATCTACCAACCAATCCACCAACAATATACCAACCAATCCAACAACATTCTACCATCAATCCACCGTTAACCTACCAACAATCCACCATTAATCTACTAACCAATCTACCAATCAAATCCACCAATGATCTACCAACCAATCCACCATCAATCTACCAACAATCCAGCAACCAATCCACCAACAATCTACCATCAATTCACCAACCAGTCCATCAAAAGTCTATCAATCTACCAACCTATCCACCAACCAATCTACCATCAATCCACCATCAATCTACCAACCAATCCACCAACAATTTTCCTACCAATTCACCAATCCACCAATCAATTCACCAACAATGTACCATCAATCCACCTACCACCTACCAACAAATTCATCAATAAACTCACCAACAAATCCACCAACCAACAATCCACCATCAATATACCAACCAATCCACCAACAATCTACATACCAATCCAACAACATTCTACCAGCAATCCACCATCAATCTACTGAAATCCACCATCAATTTACTAACAAACCACCAACTAATCCACCAACAATCTACCATCAATTTACTAACCAATCCACCAGCAGTCTACCAACCAGTCCATCAACAATCTATCAATTAATCTCCCAACCTATCCACCAACCAATCTACCATCAATCCACCAACAATCTACCATCAATCCACAATCAATCTACCAACCAATCCACCAACAATTTCCCTACCAATTCACAAATCAACCAATCAATTCACCAACAATCTACCATCAATCCACCAACTATCTACCAACCAATCCATCAATAAATCCACCAACAAATCCATCAACCAACAATCCACAATTGATATAGCAACCAATCCACCAACAACCTACCAATCAATCCACCAACAATCTACCATCAATCCACCACAAATCTACCATCAATCCACCAACCAATGCACCATTAACCTTCCAACCAGTCCACCAACAATCTTTCAATCAATCCACCAACAATCTACCAACCAATCTACCATCAATCCACTAATCAATCCACTAACAATCTAAAATCAATCTGCCAACCAATCCACCATTAATCTACCAACCAATCCACCAACAATTTTCCTACCAATTCACCAAAAATCTACCAATTATTCCACCAAAAAGCTACCATCAATCCTCCAACAAGTTACCAAAAAATCCACCAATCAACCCATCAACAATCCACCAACTAATCCACTTACAATCTACCATCAAACACCATACATCTGACATGATCCCAACTGGACTTGAACCTACAAACAGAGGCTCTGTAACCTGTTGTCTTACCAGTGTCCTATCATCATTGCATTGTAGTCACTAGTGTCCTGTCAGACACACCTGAGGAAGGGGATTAAGGCCCCAAAACATTTTGTGACACAGTCAGGATTATTCAGTAAAAGTTCATATCGTTTAAAATGGTGCTTATTTGGCCCCAACCAATCAAATGTTAGCTTTCAAATGTTAAATAAGATCTGATTGGTTGGGGCCAAATTAGCCCCATTTTAAACGATAAAAACTTTCATTGAATCTCCTTGCATGTCTTTAGTTTGAATTAAATATATCATTAGTAAGGGGGGGGCGGAGCCAAGCAGGACATGGAGTAGGTCGCAAGCCGGGGCCGCTCCGCTACACACTCCATCTGCAGCACAAATAGGG